>KK499870.1:0-129380 GCA_000688715.1 Glossina pallidipes | reverse complement strand
AGTACACATGATGGAATTCCATCAGGTCCAGGCTGTCAATATTCTTAATCAATATCGAAGTCTGAATCGATTTAAGCGTATTTGTTTGTTTGTCCATACATGCAGTCGGAAAAACGATAATATCGCCTATAAATTGAGCAAAAATATTGAAAGTAGACGCATGTTCAACCAAACTGGTTTAAGCCCGCAGTGGAATATAAAATGAGAATACCCCGGATTTGAAAAGCAAAAAAAAAAAATAATATACTAAGTACAACAAATACAAGGTAAGGGTTTGTACGTTTACTGCATAAGTGATCCCGCAACCACCTAAAAAAAAAATGGAATAGATTGTTCAAGTCCACTTAGTATGTAGTATAGTGAAATTAAATTTTGTTGAGTATTTTTAAGATACAGATGACGGACATGAAAGATTCGGCCACAGTGGATGGTAACATTCTCACTTGTTTGTTTCAATTTAGATGAAGAACTTATTTTGTGTTGTGAAAGTGCACAAGGGTGCGGACTATTACACGAATTATGAATGAGAGACTACATTATTGATACGCTCAACGGAACTCCTTTAACTAGGTTTCCTCCTAGTCGTTCTTTCGTAGGTGTAAATTTTCAAATACTTTTGTGCTTCAAGTTCTCGACGAGTGTTGCTCTTTAAATCGTCAATTATTCGCATTCATTGCACTCTTTCAAGAAGCGCTTGCTGGGATCGAGGACCATTTACATTCTATCCTAATCTAATTTGACTCGAAAGAAATCAGTTATCATGACGATGAGGTGGCTTTTATCATTCTCTGTAAGGGGCTTTTCATAATCATTTTCAAAGAAAGTTGATCAAACGGACCGGTTATCCTGTAATTCATAACAAACGCAACATAAGTATTTTCCGTGCCCTAAATGTGGCGATTTCTTATGTTTGGCGCGTAGCCCACATTTTTTTCTTTGCTAATGGGCGGGCTATCTTCGCGTTTGCTAGGGTAATCTAAAAGACATGCATTGTTATTCTTTGTCATGTACTGCACTAAAATCGCCCCAAATACGCCCTTTGCATGTACATGAGACACTAAATTAATTGTGTAAAATATTATCAACGTGAGAATACCTCACCAAGACAGTCCACATTTTTTTGAGGATTGTGTCTTTGCTGAATCCGTTTACATTAAACTTCACGTTCACCTTTTTTTAAAAAAAATCCAGCTCTGTGATTGTGAAAATGTAATTAGGACAAATGGAAAAACACTCAAATCTTTGTCAATTACCTGGGAGTTATGCATCTGTTTTAATCATTTTTAAACTTGATTTGACGAGAATAATAAAAAAGAAAATTTGAGAACCTTTTGTTTGTTCTATAAAAAACCTTGAGGTTATAATTGTAATTTCAACTGACGAACAGACAAACAAACGAACTGCCGGTCAAACAGACCGACAGGACTAAACCAATTTAAATATTTATGTTAATCAACAATACGTATCCTTAACAAGGGTCTTTCATGTCCATTTCTATGCTTTATAATCTATCTGACATCTGACACTATACACCTCTGGGTTGGATTAAAAAAAAACATACCTTTTTCCTGAAAAAGAAACTTTCTTTTTCATATTTGCATACGTTGACTATTAACTAAGTGCAATACTCTTTCAACCGCATATAAAGCAAAGCACTGTCAAAGTTACTTTTAATAGGAGATTTGTAAAAAAGTCTTATACGGCTGTGACCTAATCTTTAACACCCACCGTGTTTATCTTAAAAAAAAAACGAATTGAAAAAAAAAAGAAAAGGACATTTCGATATCCTATAGTATTTGGTGGGCGAGGCTGACTTTATCTGGCTGTTTGTATAACGTCACTATAAAATCACCCGTAAACTATAAGTGCAAAATTTGTCTCGTTGAATCTATTGTAGTTTATGGGTAACGAATGAGAAAAAGGAAAAATTTTCCTTATTGTGTGGGCGTATCCTTTGATCGGCTTAGCAATTTGTCCAGAGTTTTTCTCATATTTGAAATCATCATCATTTGAAATGCATATCGACTTAGACGATTTGGCGGACAGACAGACATGCCTATATCGATTCAGAATAAGATAACGTTAATAAAAGGTTTGCGAAGCTTCCGTCTGTATGTTACAAACACATCGACGATAATGAAAGAATATTCATATACTGATACGTAATGTCATGCACACTACTATGCACTCATACAAGCTCGACTCTACTTCCTCCTACCAAACGTACACTCACTTATATTATACTCACTCATACCAAAATTTAATGATATGTTGACAAAACTTTCTGTAAAAGTTAAGTGTTATGATAAATTTGAATATTCTGCAAAACAACACACACACACATTTAAAAATTTGCATTTGTCTCTTTTCGCAATTTATACACTAGTTGCATATTCGATTAGATTTTCTTACACAAGGCAAACTGCAGGACATTTCTCTCGATAATGCTACGAGAACGCATATATTTACTCGGTTTGGCTTAACCTTCCGACCAGACGTTTACATTGCCACATTTATATATATATATATATATATATATATATATATATATATATATATATATATATATATATATGCATATACTTTACATACATCACTAAATGTGGTTTTGTGTTACTGTTGATGAGAAATTAATTACAACTTGGTTTTGTGGCGGGCATAGAAGAATTGCTCCAGCGTACAAACGAAAACAACTTTACATAGATGTGCATATTACGTAGAAAACGTAACAAATGAGGGTCGAACAGAGAGAGATAGGAGAATGGATAATATCTTCAATTTGCTAAAGGACATATCAATAAAAATCTATTTCCTTTTCAGTTTTTTTTTTGTTTAATAGAAAATTAAAAAAAAACAAAAAAGTGAAAACGGAAATGAAAATGAGATAACTTTGTAGCAAAATCCCACTCGAGCACCTTGGGAACATATCTAAATCACAGTGAGTGTTACTAAGGCTCTGCATGTTAATGGACGACCCGAAATTTCTGTCATTTGAGTCTTAACATTATTATGTCTTACTTCTAAGGGACAATCTCTAAATCAATCAATTGTAAATCTCCTCATTTATACAATTTGTACAGACAAAACTAGATCCGATTTGGATCTCATTTTCATCGATTTTTCAAATATACGGAAAATGAAAATCCATTCACTGTCAACTAAATCTTGCATATACGGCATACAACCCATCTGCTAATACATGCTACATGAATTTAAATTACATGCAATAACCAGCATGTAAACAAAAAACAAAAGAAAAAAAAAGCAAAAAAATAGTTGACTTAGTAATGAATGTAATAAATATGGTCGCGTTTTTATGCTAAGAATCGTGGGTTAATGCTACTATTACGTTCGCAACAATACCCATATTTCAATGTTACGTAAGTGTTGAATAACTTGCAAAATCGTCGATATATATAGAGAAGGTTTTAATTAGCCTTAAAAGTCTGCGGACATGATCACCAAGCAATTGAATAAAAAGTCAGTTTGAAACAATGTCCTATTAAGGATTTAAAAATAAAAGAAAAACGAAACAAAGAAAGACAGACCAATCGATGCTTTTTGTTTTTATACTTTCTGTTACGGTTTCGGTTACAGTTGGCCCATTTGGAGGGTAAAAATTCGTAGTTTTGTAGTCTTACATACGCTTGGGACGCAGGAAAAAAAATAGGCACTTTTATATCTGTCTTTAACGGACGGACAGAAACGTTGCGTACGACCAATGCAAAATTCTATTTCCAGATGTTGCGTACCTATAGACCCATAAAGTTAACATACCTCTTAAAGTGGTATTTGTTGAAGACAAAGGAAATACTTAAACAAATAATGTCAATAGAAATGCTTCTCATTGTCAACGAGGCAAAGACAAGAGGAAATTCTCCAAATTATATACATATATATATATATATATATATGTAAATGATAAGAGAGAAAGAGAGAGGTTGAGAAATGGTAAATGATAGTGAGCGATGTGGGCAGAGAGGAGAAGTGAGAGAAGAAATTTCAATTAAATTTGAAGATTTGAAATAGTGGTCTTCTGAGCAAAGCAACGCATAATATGATTTGTCATGGTTGAGCCAATTATACCAGTGAGAAGGTTAACTCTTTGTAATAGAGGAAAAAGGAAGAAAAAACGACATCATTGATGATATTTTCCCCTCCCATGAATAGTTGTTAGAAAAGTAATTTGATTGATAAATCGATGATAATATTATTTAAAGCTGAATTCAATTTCGTAGTAATTAAGAGATTTTAATTTGATCGATTGAAAACTTTTGCTGTAAGCGCTTTAAGCGCTTCAAATTGGATTTTTGGCATTCCCTCTTAATAATATCGGCATGAAATCGATATAGGCATGTGTGTACATATATGTATAGAACACAAGTTGAGAGATTACTCAGTGAGTTTTAAAAGAGCATTTCACTATGAACTTGTTTAGTCATGTTAAAGGAAATGCTAATAAGTTCTATACCCTAGAGCGTCACTATATGCCAATATTTGTTTTTACCGAACGTTCTTATCGATGAAATTCTTCTATTTGCGAGCAAAACGATGACCACCTGAGAATTGTGTATGCAGCCATGGCTGCGAGCACTTTTCAAGAAAGAAAGTTTTTTACGAAATAAATTCTTAAAAAAAAAAAAACACTAATGTGTTAAGGTTATGTTTAGAAAACATCTAACCTATCAGTTAAAGTGAAATCACTTAAAATTCAAACCGAGTAAGGATAAGATTTTAGGGTTCAAATCAAATGACTAACATCAGCACGCGTAGTGCTAATATATGACATACCTTGAGCTATTTATTATCATCAATTACTTTATTAGAAAATGAGTAGAAATGTTGTAAAAATAAATTCCATGCTCATGCTATGCTAAAGAGAATGCAAAATTGCAAGGAGGAGTTTACACTCACTGTACCCTGTAATATCCTTCAAACTTTTTTGTTAGAATTATTTGATTTACTGAAGAAATTAATTACAAAATTCGTGAGATATGAATACAGGAATTGTTTACGTGAAAGACTTTTAAAGGACAAGAGGCCGTACAGCTGAGCTGAGCAGAAGGTACATAAGTAATGTTAGTTGGTTCAATGAAACAATGAAAATAGTTAAAATGCTCATTAGTTAAGGATTGGTAAGGGCTTGGTTCTTTTAACCAAGTTCCTGAAAATCATTGTAAGAGAAAAGATAGTTGGGTTTGCAATAAAAACCAATACCAGTTAACTAATTGATTACTCGCAATAAGTGATCCAATTGTTTGCTTTTCCAATGTAATGACCACCTCAAGTTCCTGTCGAATGTCGCCATCTATAGAATGATTGAATAAGGGCTATATATTATTTACTTCAAGTTATAAGAAAGTTCAACTTCTTGAGACCGAACGCACTGAATTTTTATTCACAGCATTGATATCTTCAGCATTACATTGACGCTTTTGACGGATGGGAGTGATCTTAAGATCACCCAAATTTTTCAATTACATTACGAATAGTCAGCTCTGCAGGTCGATGTCGTTTAATGCACGAAATATAACCCGAAACCCTGTGCAGGTGTCTACCTTGCCACAGTGACTTGTCAAATAGTACAGAACGTTAATGTTAATGGAGACTCTGAGAAAAAATTTTGGAGACTATAGATATTAGGTATGTAAGTATGCTATGCATGTATTTTATGGCTTCAACATCTGCTGACAATGAGCAGTCGTAATACCAACACATATCGCGAAAACACTTTCTAAAAAAGAAAATATCGAGCTTTATGCCAAATAAAGAGCAGCCGCGGATGGCATTCTTCCTTTTCGAGCGGTACAAAAGAGGGCATTTTGCGGACAGTAGCCTAACTAAGGATGAAAAGTGCACTTATTTGGAGAACCCTTTTGCTATAGAAGTTGAGGATGAAGTAAGCTGAGATGAGATATGTATGTACATGTGTCCATATCAACTAAATTTTCTTTATTATTATTGCGTATATATGTCAAGCGTATCCCAAGCGCTAAAATTCTTGGATAGACTCAGACGTATCGTCCGCACCGACAGCAAGACTGAGTGAAGCCTGAAATGAAAAGGACTATGAAGTACGTTTTGTATATTCGCCGATCATTCAAATAAACTCAAGTAAACGTTTTTTTTAAATCAATATTACGTAAGTTTCGTAGCAAACCCTACCAGACATACCTGACCTGAAACTTGCTTTAATATGCATTTTGTAATTGCTCTCTTTTGATTAATAGGCGATGTAAACGAATTAATTGCATTGCGTTTCAAGCCTTTAAACTAATTAAATATTATATAAAACATTGTAACGCGAACTATTGTAGTTATCTTGAAACTTTAACACATACATGCGGCACGAATTTTTAATGAAATGCAAGCTGAGAGTCCATTGCGAAGAAACCTTATAAAAGCTTGTTAAAATGAATTAATTTTTCAATGAATTACATTTCTATTTAACTAGAGCTTTACATTTAAGATTTTCGCTACAAATATACTTATTTTTGCAGTGAGTTAAGATTGAAATTCTGTTGGCTTTCATGTCGAAAATGCTTTATGTTTATTTAAAGAAACTTAAATCTTATGTCGACTATGTAGACATCTTGAAAATTGTAAGTCTTAAATAAATATTAATTTATAGCATTAGACATAATCACATGAAAGTGCTTTGAGTGCTATGTATGGGAGTTTGGCCTGAGTTTAAAAGCCAGCATTTATCTCAAAAATAAATACTTGAATTTCATACTTATAAGTATAATAAGTAAGTATAAAATTATTATATATAAAATATATTTATATATATATTGATAAAGCTTAACATTCATTCATACTTACTTAAAAATGAACGCCACAACGATTGCCACAAATTTCTAAGATAATAGTACGCAATAAGCTATTCTAGGTAATCTAATCCGCTAATCAATTTTTATGTGAAAAAATTATGACGAGTTCTTGTTTTTGAGCCATAGCATGTATTGAAGCTACATAGTTGTCCTTGCAAGTAAGTTTCCTCTTAAAATGGTTTAATATCGATTCCTGAAATATGCAATCATTCGAAAAAGAAACGAAAAGAGAAAACTTAATATTTTCTCACCTGAATGGTGGCGGATAGAGGAAAATGAATTCTTATCCTCCACTTTTGGTCTTACAAATTTCAAAAGAGTTTTACTTTGTCGTTCCATTGTGTTTAGAATTTTTGTGTACATTTTCCGCTTCATTGTAACATTAATGCTTTCTTTTATAAAGTCTTTAAGACGCCACTTTCTTTACTAATTTTGGCGCCAGCATTTTACTTACTATAAATTTCCTTTCCTTTTACTGATGTAAAAATGTACAATTTTTCATATTTATAACGAATGCATAGCATAAATGTGTGTGTTTGTATCTATATATATATATAGATAAATATGTTTGTTTTTTTTTTTTCCTTTGGCGTATATGTATGAACGTCCATTACCTCTTAAAAAAAATGTTCCAGCTGCCATGCATAAGTAGAATTTTCTTTATAAAACTAAAAGTGAGTGAGAGAATTCCAAACTGTCGTTGATGATTGTTGCATATTCATTGAGTTGCCTGCTCAGTACGTTTTCTCTCTTTTCTTTTTTTTTTTTTTCTTTTTGTTTTCCTCTAAAGATTTCCAAAATAACTTTGAAAAACTGCCAATTAGGTCAACGTGAAGAAAACAGTACAAAAGGAAAAGGCATTGTATTATGAAACGGTTGATGTTTGTCGATGGTGATGCTGGTGGACAATTGTTTAAAAAAAAAAAAGTTATACGATGACCTGAAAAGCCAAATGCTTGTAGCTTAGTAAAGAAATTTACAAATATCATTACAAACAGAATACAAGATATGCTGAAGAAGCTAAAGATTAAAATAACAAATGAAAATATAACTAAATAAATTTCAAGTGTAACCAAATATTTGCAAAGAAAAGAAGATTTAGAAGAAAAAAAAGAAAAAAAGAAAAAACACTTTCAAAGAAAATTTAATTTCTCGCCCTTGATACAAAAATTATCTCATTTTAAATACAAAAGGCAGCAAGCAAATGAGAGAGAAAATGGTGACCGTCTTAGATGGAATCTTAAGCATCTTGCATATAAGCGCACAAACATTTCACTTTAATTCGTTGCAAGGAACGAAAAGTCCACAAGGCTCTTACCGGGGTTAACCTAGCGGTCGACGGATTCTCTTGCCCAAAAATAAATTTATATATATTTGTCTTTCTAAGACTTCATTGAGAGACACTTTACGAGAAGGGCGGGTCTGAATACAGCATTGACTTGATTATAATATCCATTTACCTTTGTGCATTCATTAGCAATACCACTACTATTACACTATGGTTTATGGCTCGTTTTCATATCACTTAGATAATTAAGCTTATCTTAGGCATATATATATATATATATATGTAAATATAGTATACCAGAGGTTGGGGGTTTTCTTTTTCTACAACTATTTGATGCGGTCGGGAATCTACTTTTCCAGTTTTAACTTATTCGTTTACGTCACACTTCACACTTCAAGCATTAGTTTGAGACGCACGGAATGTACAATTCACTCAGAGACCAGCCTGAACGACTTTCTTCTAACGACTTCCTCTTCCCGGAATTTATCTGACCTGTTTATCGGCTTCTTTATCCTATCACGTTTGGCATTGCCAATTGGAGACCTCACATTCGGAATCGAAACCGCTGACTTCGAATAGAACCAATTCTATTCTAATTTCGGCCAATCCTTACGATCAGTCTCTTAATAATTTAAAGTAACGCATTCATTATATTTTATGCGTTCAATTTTCTTATTATATTTAAAAAAAATTTTATTAAATTTACACTACGTGCGATACTAAAACTGGCGACGCCTTGGGTCCTCACATGGCTTACGATTTGTTAATTAATATTATGTCTATGTCTAAATTTCGTTCGTTAATAAAATTAAACGCCGTGGCCGTGGTGGTTCATGCAGACCGCGGCGTGTAGCGTATGTAAGGTGAGTATATCTAATGTTACTTGTTTGGGCTTGTAGTAGGGAGCCGGGTATATTTGTCAGGAAAAATTTTGTTATACGTCTGCCCCTAATAATCGACTCATTATCCCATTGGATGTTAGTATGTTTTCCCAGTGATAATCGGTTTTAAGTTGATACAATTCACTATACAATAAATCCAACTGACCTGCCATTGGACGACATGAATATTCGGCTTTACGGTCCGCCTGATTATGTATTTTTTGCGCTTCCGATTTTGTGATTTTTCATCAGCCATCACGATTAAGCATTCTTTCGATTTAAAGGGTAAAAATCAATGCTAACTATACTAAAATTATGATGGGTACAATTTAGAGACATAGGATATATCCTGTCGTAAAATATACGAATACAATTTCCATAGGCAATATGTTCTTGTTCAGCAATTATCATGTTTCCTGAAATTTAGTTTTGCAGCTATTGTGTTATGTGCTGTGTGCAAGCTCCTCATGGCAGTTTTAAACTGGAAGCGTAGAGTCGGAATTTGCAAGCGCAATATTTTAAGTGCGATCATATCAGCAGCTAAATAAACGGACAGACAAACATGATTAAAAAGAGTAAATTTTTTACGTGCATCGGTCGTGTGCGTTTGCCTTCGAAACTACACAATTTGCTTACATGATATCTCCCGATGATGAATATAAAAATTTTTCGGCGTAAAGACAAAATGTTAATAATTTTTGTTTCTTTTGTTTTTGTTAAGTATGAAATCAGGAGCTCATCAGAATTTTTAACACAAACGAAAAAAACAAATGATGCAGCTCTAAACAACTTGTATTTGTGGTTTCGTTCACAAAAACTAATTTATCCAGACTTTTACATGCTATGCACAGACAAGATCTGTCAATTTGTATTCTCTCGTAAAGTTAGAAATAGCGATGGCTGTGATTTCGAGTTGTGGAAATAAGTAAAAGCGCTGTCATAGTCTGCGGCCCACCCCACATTATATATCTTACATTACTTCGTCTAATACAGTTATTCATGTAACAAGTTTGCAAAATAACTCGTTTTATGGGAAATGACCGATCGGAACCATTTTCAATACGCTTCGTCTTTTGCCCAAAAAGTTTTGATACACCAAATTTCATCAAGTTATCTCAAAGGAAGATTTGAATAAAAGACGAGCAGACGGACAGGTAAGCTTAGATTATTTGAGATAGTGCCTCTGAATCGGTCGGTATAGTAAAGTGTAGGTCTATCTCAAATCCTTCAGGGTGTTGTGTACATTGGTTAACTTGAGTGTGTACTCATGTTTATCATGACAAACAAACAAACTTTTATTAAAACCGCGATTGGAGCAGTTTTCTGTATGAAGTGCATATTTACAGTATATATTTATATACACAGCTTAAATTTTACTTGCAAAACTATTTTAATTACCTTATAAATTATGATAAAAGCGAAATGAAAAAAGTGTTGCATGTTTTTCAATGTCACTTTTGTATAAAATCTAATAAATAAAATTAAAAATTTGTCAATTTGCCAAAACTTATCTAAAATGCATACGATAAATGTTCAAGCATATAAAATATATTGTTTTATGTTACGTGTCTGTCGTTGCAGTTGTTAAAAAAATGATTTTCCATAAATTATTGAAAGCGAAAAATTAAACCACTCGCCGAAGATAAGATAACATAGTAAATGACTTCATTATGTTGTCAGTGATTAAGTGGCATTTATAGAAATAAAACGCATCACAAGCATAAACACAATTACGTAAATAATACACACACACACATTTGCATTTCGAAAACCACAACCAGAAAAGAACGTGGGAAGAGCGTAGCGAAGCAATTGTACTGCCAAACTGTACCGTAGTTCGTTTAGACGATAACACTGTTGAAGGGGAAATTTCATAAGAATATTGTGTTAATAAGCTTAGAAGAGTTATTGGAGAAATATTAATATCACAGGAAATGAAGCCATCTTTTGCGGCAACAGACAGACCTTGTTAATGCCTGCTTTGGTATCAATCACGAGTTGATTCTAAGTAAATGTCGTACTTAAATCTCTGATATCGAATATCGGATGATGTGTTAAACAATTGACAATAAAAAAGAACTGGGCTCTCGTTTTTCTATTAAGGCAGAAACTGTATATTCTTCTTCTGAGTTCAGTTTAAATGCCCTTTCAATGAAAACGTTAGCCTTAAATTTAATTGAAATCACGATGAAGTTGCAGTACTCTATATGTGTAGCTACACCAGTGCTTATCATAACATATTATTCTTAAACACGATCATTGCGTCAAGTAGTCAAATGTAATGTTCGTATTTTATGCTTTTTCTATTCTAGGTCGAGACATAAGTAACTTCCGTTTTTATCAGATATTCATTTTGTTGTTCATTGCATTTCAAAATCATATTAATTTAACAGTTGATTGTGAGGTATCCGACCTTTTGCTATACCTCTTGCTGGTTGCCTTCGATTTTGCTCAAATATTACTTTTAAAAGGTTGTCGTCAAAGTCGGAAGGACGTCCCGCCTTTTAAGGTCGTATCTCTAAAACGGAATTTTACAAGCCAATCTCTCACTGCCCAATCACTTATCAGTTCTTCACATTAACTGTCGCTTTAACGGTATTGCCTTACTTAAATTCCCAAAGCGTAACATGTTCAATAGACACTTCTTGACTTTCCATTTTAAAGGTTAAGCAAAACAGTTGCTTGTTTATCATGCTTCATACAAAACAGTTGAGAGAAGACTAACTAACGAACTGAATCCTCTTCTGTCTAATGAAAACAAAAACTCTGTTATTTCAGTGAGTTATAGCGGGTGAATACGAACAATAGATTCTACCCAGCTTCACCGCAAGCTACTTATTACTCGATCTAATACTTTGAATGCTTAAGCTAAAGACCGATTTGAACTTTTAAATAGTATCTAAAAGGCGTGCGCTTGCTGCTTAGCTCCAGTTTAAGTTGTGAACAACAACAAACATTTAATCCGAAGTGAAAGACATTTCATATTTATTCATCAAACTAAATTTTGTTTTGGTGTTCTCTTCGCTCACGAACAGATATATGCAAACAGTTTTCTTCAAGATGAACCTTTCGAGCTGGTAAATAAAGCCAATTTTCAGATTTCTAACTATTGTAAGTGCGTACTTATCAAGTCATTTTGGATGGGTTTTTTCTTAGAAATGTGCAAAGTTCAAGATCAAATTTTATAACATAGACAAAGCGTTTACGTGTCGAAAGTGACTTCAACAAACAAACCGACGAATAGCCATAGTTACAGAAACTTTTTCCTTTTCACCGAAAAAAACGCCGATACGGATTCTAGGCGCTAATGAGTGAAACTAAAGCATGTTTCAGTCATTACTGTAACGCCCGCATGAATGGCGTACAAAACACAAAGTTTTACGTCTTCAAATTACTGCAATGAGAATGAATTTCGTTGGTTAGCATTATTTTACTATGGAAATCATCGTTTTTTGCGCTCATTTTAGGATACTTGATGCACGAGTACTACGTTGCTTACGATAGACACTCACTCAGCTTGAATCTTAATAACAATGCAACCCTACGACGAACGAACACAAATTCCTGATAAATACAGACACAATCGAAAAGTTTAAATTTCCCACCAATATTGTGACGTTTATATAGCCGTAAAATTTAACTTAATTGAATTTCTTTTAACTTTGTCGTCTTAAGAACTGCGAACACATGATGCGAGATTTTGTTACAACTCTACAGTACGTTATAGTAAGCCACATATTACAAATGCATTATTTAACGTACCCAAGGACGTAATGAGAATGAATGGAAATATGTAAAAATGGAAGAAGTGATTATGTGAACAAATTAGAATGCAATCGATTTGATATCTGATGTTTAATGTAAACCTTAGCATTTGTGTGTTTGGTAATATGGTGCCTTCAATGGATTATAATTTGTAATTAATTCCGTAATATATCGTTTATCTTACTGTATATAAATAAGTTTCGCTTTAATTTTATTTTCAAATCCATAATCTTTTAATAAACATTATTATCCGGCTTTCTGCCCGTTTTTCTTCTGATTCGTTTTGCTTGCCATTTCACTATCTGCAAGCATATTTCTTTACATATATTTTTATATTTTTTCTTCCTTCGAATAGATTTATTTATTTTCCTTTCTTTCATGAAAAAAGTTATTCATTTGAAAATTCCGTACCCGAGCAATGCTACAGCAACTATTATGGCAGCACTTAAACAACTCGGACATCATTTCCGTTAAGCTTATGAATGTTAAAAGGTACAGACACGTGCTTGCATACGCGTGCACATGCACACACACACATATATATATATATATATATCTCAATTTCTCTCTTGATAATATAATATTTAGCTCTAATTTGTTTTTTTATTATTATTGTTGTTGTTGTTGTTGTTAATTGTATGCAAACAATAGAAACACACACATATTCATTGCATATGTTACAGATATAAAAGTGTAGACGTGTGCAAGTGCAAGTTATATGTATATATATGTGCGTGTGGCATGTGTGTGTGTGTGTGTGTGTGTGTGTGTGTGTGTGTGTGATTATTTTTTTTTTTTTTCAGATAGCTGTATAGAACTGACTAATAAATGATTGTTACTCCAGTTATCACTGCTGCCATTACCGATTTACTTAATGTGAAACATATCCATTTCCTTACGGGTTTACATGCATAAATTCCTACATGCGTATGTATTGTTTTATATACACTACACTACACTACACTAAACTAAACTAAACTGTTCTCTCGTCGATACAATCACCATCATCGTCACCATCAAGCCATCGTCGTTCATCAACTTGATTATGTTTCGTCATGTGAAGTGCTGCAAACTCAGGAAATCAATTTAAAAGCCAATCTGTTGTTTGCAAATAAATTATTAATAATTAATTTAATCGATTTAGTTGTTAGAGTAGTTATATGCGTGATGTTCTATCAATGAATTATTCAGTTATATGTGTGTATCTATTAATTATTAAAGTAGTTAATTATACGATTACGTACTTACTTACTCTCTTACTTACTCACTTAACTAAACTCAGTAATGGTTCACTTGTGAAGCGCATGAGAACATTTGAAGCTTAAATAAAAATTTATAACACTTACAGCACGATGCGTCTTCAAGTGAAAATCAATAATTTTTTTCTTTTCACGGTATCCTGAAAATCACGCAGGCTTTGCATGACTCATCCTGCATAATTAGTGGC
The DNA here is from genome assembly GCA_000688715.1 of Glossina pallidipes. Lineage (NCBI taxonomy): Eukaryota > Metazoa > Arthropoda > Insecta > Diptera > Glossinidae > Glossina > Glossina pallidipes. The sequence continues at coordinate 115,166 of KK499870.1, read as the reverse complement.
AACGTGGTCTTGTTGAAGCTACATGTCATCCGCATACACTTCGTGCACTTTCGACATAAGAAATTTAATTAACATGTCGCGACATGAGTAACCATTAACTGACATCAGCATCAAACAGTGACACTTTGTGAATGCATTTGTCTCTACAGCAATCACTCGCGAATTTTCTGAATCCCAAATGCCGCATGTTTATCAATTAACCAATCCGTTGGGAAACCATTAGGCTGAAAATTGCCTTAATCGAGGAATGAGCATTCATTTATCGCTCTTGCGTAATCCAAGCACCGGATTCTAATCGCTTTGTAACGTTTCATTTTTTAATAACACTTAACTACAAGCTGTCACGCTGTCTTTATTTATTTATTTTTTCTTATGGTGCAAAATGGAAAAGTTGCGTGAATATCCGTTTTGTGCTCTGCTACCCTATAGTAAGTCTCATGTATTTATAAAATTCTTTTGTTTTATGAATCATGAGGATCAAGAAGGGAAATTTACTAAAATAGTGAATTACTCAAAATGCGATGTACACTCTTGACTGCGAAACCATAACGATTATTAGGACAAACGCGAATAAAAAAAAACAATGAATATTTTACGAATATTTTCATTAATAAAAAAAATTATTGTTTTTATTATACCCTGTTTTGCGAAAATCCAACATTTGCTAAAACTGATCAGCGTTACACGATTTAGTCTAATAAAGAAAAAGGTGATAAAAGCAAGCAAAACTTTCCCGTGCTTTACCTGGGGCTGTTATAAGATAACGACGGCTTATGTAGCTGGCAATTGACGAAAAGATTATGAAAGATTTAAAACAAGTAAGGAAATTATGTTCGGTCGTGACCGAACCTTCTATACCCATCAAATTTATTCTAAAAAAAAAAAAAAAAAAAATTAAAAACCTGGCGATTTTTTTCTACTTTCAAGCAAAATAAAAGTTTTCGGCGCATAGACGTCTAGACATTTTAGGCGTGTTATTTAACCTGTTCAGGCCATTTTCAAACCCCTTTTGCAAATTTTGGGCGATGTTTTCATTTTTGTAAACGAAAAAATATTTACCCCACATACTACAAAGTTGGGGTGACGGACAGATGGACAGATGAATATGCGTAGGTGCATTCCAACAAGAATTTATATACTTTGTGGGATTTTGAAGCTTGTTTCTGCGCGTTATGAAGGTATTGAAAAAACTTTGATCAAAAAATAAAATGAAAATTTTTTTTACTTATTCTTCCAACTTCCACAATTTTATTGCCTTCAAAGCGCTCGCCGCGTCACGCAATGCACGCGCTATGCCAACGGTTTTTCCAAACTTTTGAAACAATCGAAGAAGGGTTTTTCCGGGATTGCCTTAAACACTTGCTTCGATTCGTCTTTTGCCTCGTTAATCGAGTCGAAACCGTATCGCTGGTGGGCTAGAAGTCGCTTGGTAGCACATCAGATAGATATGATAATTGCGGACCAATATGTGTCGAGTGGGCGAAATGTTCTTGCGTTTCCACGATATAATTGGAATATTTATGCGACTAATCGTGATTTGATGCATTTGAGGCACAAAATAACTTTCAAATGGGTTTGATTTGATGCAAATGTTATGCCCGCACCATCAGTGAGGTCCATGTCTGTCAACTGACGATTTTTGAGCAGCAAATCTTTTAGCTTAATTGACGTGGTTCTCGTCAGTGCACCTTGCTAATAGTCCGAGGCGCTGTTCCTTGTGAACTCGTTCGCGGCGTTCTTTTCATGCTTACTACGCCTTGCATTTTTTTTTTTTTTTTTTTTGAGAATAATAATGGAATCACCCAAGACTTCCTGAAAATTCCCAAAATTGCATGCAACTTCTTTGCTTGATAAAATCAAGAAAATCGATTAATTCTGTATCAATGGAAAATATTGACATGAAAATATATATATAGACGGATATCAGACACAAAATATAATAATTTCGTGATTTAATAGTACCTCGGACGAGATCATTTTTTCATCACAATAGAACTTTGCAGACACAGAATCTAAGCCAAATAGGTTCTCATTAATTTTTATACACATTATTAACGAATAAACGTTTCCTAGGTTTGTCATTTTCCAATTGTTAGTTTAAAGCAAAGAGCAACAAGACAATAGCAATCAATTTTGTCACGTTTTTACGTATGTGGGATACGTGGGATACGGATATAATCTATTATTAGGACTCGTCCGCTCGCGAAAGGCTAAATGCAAACGAGAAATTTTACAGAAATTAATGTTAAAATTAAACGAAGTATGCTCAACTTTAACAATCACACACGTTATCATTAATAACTGTTAAGCTACGTCATACATGTTACATCGTTCCCAGGTTGCAAGTGCTATATACGCCTTCAACTTCAATATTATATATATATATATATAGCACTTTGTGATATAGCACATATATATACATATATATATATATATATATATATAGCATATACCCGGGAACGATGTAACATTTGGATACGAACATTATAACGATGATTAGATTGGATTGAAGTTGAAGGCGTATTCAAGATTTGTCTTAAAACACAATGTCCTAACGTATTCTTCTTACCGCTACTAAGGAAAACTGCGAAATGCATTTTTTTTTCATTTAATTTTATGTTTATCTTATTTTTATGTTTTGACAACGACGATAGTTGCAAAAGTTCGTTTTAATCCACAAATCATTTAAATAATAAATTGTTACCATAATTGCACGCAACTCGCAAATGGACAGGAATTAAGTTCATTGCAAAACTCCGCAACAACGTCCGCTATTTATTTCATTTATTTATTTATTCACTTATTAGTACTTTTTTGCCTTTTTTTTTTCTTTTCGCTTTTGTTCCTCTACCGCTTGGTGGGAAAATATTATTATATTAAATATTGTTTTGTTGTTTGCATTATGATGATGATGATGGTGACAAACATACAAACGGAAGTTAAACTTGTTACGATTGTTAGTTATTGTGTCTATATCTAGGCAATGTTTTAATTACAATTATTATTATTATTATTATTATTATTATTATTATTATTATTATTATGATATCGATGGAAAAATTTGGAAAATAAATAAATGAATCTTTTGCTCTTATACCGTAATGTTCTCACCTCTGGATTCTCTTATTTATGAAGTGTACAGTATCGGACAACTGATCAGTTATCGAAATAATTAGGCAATACGACGGTAAATTATTGCTAACGTGAATATCAGCAATAACTTTGCGAAATGTTGCCGAAAAATATTTCCTTTCATTAATAAATAGCAAAGTTCTATAGCAAAGTTGAAAATTCAAAAAAGTAAACAAAAATGTGATGCTCTCTTATTGGAAACTTTCATTTTTAAAGTAAGTAACAACACTATAGGGTGGGCCTTGTCCCACCGTTAAATACCCCACACCACCACACAATTAATCATACAATAACTTTTCAATATAAGGCGTTATGTGGGAAGTGCTCGAAAAAGTGCTCCGATCTGAACCATTTTCAATAGCGATCGTTTTTGGCCCGAAACATGCTGGTATACCGGACATCATCAAAATAATTTGAAACTTGCGGCCTGTGGGTTGAACACAAAAAAACAAGACGTGCATACGGATAGGCAAACTTAGGTCGTTCCAGACAGTGATTCAATATCGTAAATGGTGAGTCGACCTCAACTCCTTTTGGGTGCTGCAAAACCTACTATCGGCACACCGCTCGACATTGGCAGATTCAATACATCATCGTACTTAGTGCTCCAAAGGGCTGCCGTAGCCCTATACCGTTGCGTTACTCGTTATTAGGTCGAATATGTATGTGGGAACCCTCATTATTATGAGGGACATGCAAATGCGACCCTAGTCCGCCGCGTTGAAAGTGTTCTTCAGGTGCAGCGTAACTACAACGCAGTAATTTTTATCGCCGCCCTTCCAATGCTCGCCAGCTACAGTTTCTGCTGCCGTTGCTACTGCATGCCTAATGGCGTCTATTGCGGACCGTGATCTTCTGAATCCGTACTAGTTTTTCGAAAGAGCACCCTATTTTCTACGACACAGCAGGAAAACAATTCGTTCCATCTTGTGTCATCTTTTGTATTTTCCACTTATCGTCCTTCTATCCTGCCGAAGATCTCCGGCCGCTTTCGAAGCGCTGTCTTAACCACGGCATTTGGTATGCCGTCTGCCAATTGTTTGCTAAACTCCAACAATTCTCCTACCAGGATTACGAGAACTGGATCCTCTTCTCTGCTCTGGTAATCTGCGACAGCATTGAGCACGCCTGAGGGAACAGAGATAAAACAATTTTTCGGAGCGTGCCAAGGCAGGTGTTTTGCTGGGTTGTGTCATCTTTCATTTGCGTAAGCGACAACTTGTATGTCGTTCCGCAAGCTTTAATATCCGCTTCCTGGCATAGGCGGTATGTGTGCCTGTGTGTGTGTGTGTATTTGTATCCATGCGCATTTACTGTGTGTACACTGATAGCTTAGCTTTGACCCAAAATTAGGATTCAAAATCGGAAAACACCTGACATGTTTTTTTTCCCACCTTCGCGTCATCGTTCATTGATGAAACTGAATCACTCAATCACTTTGTTATTCTAAGCCAAACACATTTCCATATCGTAATTGATTTTATTACAACTGAAAGCATTCGATGGAGCTCGTTTATATTCAAAATTCATCGTATTCCATATCCGCAAGTACGCTCACGTTTGGTGCAAATCCTGAAGAAGCCACTTTGATTGCTGGTAATATATTGCATTAGATCACTGATTTAATATATATATATATTTAGTATCTTTTGTTGCCCTTTAAAAACATCGAACATTTTTAACGAGATCGAATACAAAAATTGTTCTTTATTCACTTTTCTCTTTTTTCCTTTTTTCAATGTATAAAAATTATTCTCTTATTTCTCCCAATTAGTTTTCGTTTATAAATTTAATTGAAATTATACGCAAGTTTGAACTAAAATCCCTAAAGATAGAGTATTTCACGTGTACGTGTGTCTACGTGTCGTTATATACGCATTAATGGATTTACTAGTTGAACTATATAATGCAAACGCTATTGAAAGTAAAATTTAATGCGTTTTGCGATCCATAAGAATAATAATAACAACAACAATAGCAACAGCAACAGCAACAGCAACAGCAACAACAACAACAACAATATACATAACCTTGTTCAGTTTAGTTCAATTTAGTGTAGTGCGAGTTTTAGTTTCAATTCGGTATATCGGTATTGGTGTGCGGTTGAGTTTAACTCTCTCACAAATATACGTAAGAGTTTCATGGTTCTACCCATGCATGTTTAAACACGTTATATAGCATAGGAATTGTATTGTGGCCTAATTGTTCAGTCAGTTTAATGCATAGCTACGTACGTACGTCCGAAATAAAAATGCGTGCGCAAATAGTGCCTAGTAATGGTGATATGACGATAATATATCCGCTTTGAATATGTGCTCGTATAAATGCATAAAGAAGGAAGCTCTGCTAACTACTCCCACGTTTACGCTCTTGTGCCACGGGTTGGTATACACTTGCTTTATCATCTCGTTTATATTATGCAGATATGAGCAACGAAATTAATATAAGATTCCGAAAGTATTTAGCCCATCTTCCTGTTCCGAGTATTCATTAAATGTGTAAATAAAAGACTAAAGTGAAAATTTCGCTTATTTCGTTCACGGCTGAAAATTGGCAGAATACTTACTTGCGAACACCGCCTACGAATTGATAAGCAAACTCACGAGTTGCTTTTTGACTTTGATCAGTTAAATACTACTACTACTACTACTACTACTACTACTACTACTACTACTACTACTACTACTAACAAGCTATATGGTATTTGTGTGAATTATTTAAAACGTTGGGTATCCATGATGCGCTATAAGGTGACCTTTTTTCTTTTTATGTTTTCCAGTTCAATGATGTAGTTGTTAAATGGGCTTTTGCCTATTTTTCTGGTGCTTGCAATTTCCTACCGTGATTCTGATTTAGTATATAAAATTTCTCTTTCCTTTTCTCCCCCTTTCTCTCTTTCTCTTTGTTTCTATCTTGCCTTACGCATTTCACATTAGAAACTTCACAGTTGTTATCCTTATCAATGACCACAATTCCCTTGAAATGTTACACACGGGTGTGTATCGTTATTATGATAAGAGGATTCAATTTTTCACGATACGTTAAATAAGAAAAATTGAATATTTTATCGAAATCGGCAACGAACCAATAAGTAACTGAATTAAATACAATTTTTTCTTCTTTATATTCCGTGAAGTTACAAAAAAAAAAAAGCAGCAACAACAACGGCAACAAAAAATCAAAATTCCCAGTTACGCATCTATTGGTTATGTAAAATTTTACTAATCGTTTTTTTTTTTTTTTTTTTTTATAAAAGTAAGAGAAAAATTCACGTATATGCAAATAAAAAAGAACGAAACAAAATTATATAAATTTTTATGTTTACATTTATGTATGCATTTAATTAATTTATTGTTTCCGATTATTATTTTTATTTCCTTTTTTCCCATTTTGCATAAATTTACCAAGCATTATTAATGCCGTTTCAACAAAACATTAATTAATGTTGAATTGTTTTACATAAAATTTTAGCTAACTCTGCATAAGTTATCGAGAGCAAAATTATTGTTGAATAAATACTTTTTTCATTTATGCAGATTTATTTTATTTTATACCGATGGCTTGTAGACTGCAAAGAGAATGAGATTGCGAAACTTTTTCAATTCAAAGTCTATCTATTTCCTTGCTATATATAACATAGCAGTGCATCCACTTATGCTCACCTACACATCTTTAGTAGCGTATGGCCTATCAGTTTTATACTCTACACCACCGCTGGTACAAAGATACATGAAGTTTGTGCGGGTGTATGGCACACCCAAAAGAACATGAGATACATCGAGCTTTTGTTACACCAATTTATTCAAAATCACTTGTTGAATCGGTCTGTCTGTCCGGTTTTTTGTATTCAATCTACGAGACGCAATTTTTAAAGTATTTTCATGAAATTTAGTGCACTGACAGATATGTGACCCAAAAAAGAACGCGAATGAAAATGATTTGGATCAGAGCAACTTTTCAACCACCTCGCTCGTTTTGAAAAGTCGTTATATGGATAACTGCATTAAACGGAAATATGTAAGGTATTTAATGGTGGGCCGTGGCCCACTATACCGGTTTTACCTCTTTGTAATTGATTTGATTTCAATCTAATTTATAGATAAAAATTTTTTTTTTAAATTTTTAAACAATAAAACTTTCCTGAGAGAGAGAGAGAGAGAGAGAGGGAGAGAAATTCAGTCAATTCAAAATCAATTTATTTATATTTATTTTGCAAAAACAATTTTCGTATAAAACGAATAAATTCATATAATTAATTACTCAATTGTAAAATTGTTCGTTTTAAACTACGAATTACTTAATACGTTTCCGAATATTTTGGAGTGTTTTCAAGGTACGATTATATGTTTTTGTAACGCATTGAAAGATAGGAACGGCTTAGCTCAGCTAACATAACAAAGTTAAAGCGGGAGATCAATAACAAAGAAAAACATACGTCTATTCGCCGATGTCCGTGTATTGGCCATCCTCTGTAGTATATCTGTCCTCTACCAACTATGTATGCCTGTCTGTACAATTCGCTTTTCTCTCGTGTAGTTACCGTTAGCCTTTCTAGTTGCCTTTCTCCCTGCTTTGCCATAACTATTACAATGCGCTCCTCGCATTAGAACGTAAAATAAAAATTACGACTATTAAGTCAGTGTTCGCGGATTGCAAATCTCAAATCCGGTAAAATTTATTTTTGTCGCATTTGTTGTATTACAATCTCTTCTTATTAGTGGTCATTACCCAGACCCAAATCATCATAAACTTCCTTAGGACCTCTCAAATCATGTGTCTGTGTTTCAGAGCCTATCCATTAACTTAATTCCATTGAACGCCATAACGATTGAAACTAGTAGGCTCGGGTACTAGGGAAAACCGACCATATAACCAAATTTCCGGTTGACGGGCGGTTTAGATACAATATAGCCAAGAAGCTTTACGTTGAAGTTTTTACTCTTAGTTTTCTCAATACATCTCTAATTCTAATTATTTGCGCAAATATACAGCAAACAAATGACAACCAAACATAACGAAGAACGAAACAGAACACTACACGACGGTAATATTTAACAATTAACTAATTCGTTCGTATTACTATGGAGCCCGATCACACGTAATTGACTCTCTTCTTTTTTATTTGTTTACTTTTTCTCCTCTTTTTTTGCAAAAGCTGCCCGCTATGCAAAGCAAACACCAAGACTACTTGCTAATATATTTGCTCTATCAGTTATTTCATTTTCAACGTTTTCAAATGACAAATGAAAACATGGGTAAACTGTAACTAGATGCACGCTATATCTGCCCAATTTGACACAACCTGTTTAGGGGCACGGTATTTGTATAAAGCATGGTATTGTTAGGCAAAAAAAGATCTCGCCTACAGTTTCTTCACTGAATTTTCTTTCATAGTCCGAATTAAAGTATTACGACTTTTTCGGAACCGAAATCTTAGCTTCAAAAACAAGAATTAATTCATCCAAACTAATTTCAAAAGCGATCCCGTCCTTCGCCGTGCAATTCTTAAGCCAGGCTTCGATGCATTTTTTACGAGCTGAGTATTATATGGACAGCGAATTTTTTTCTATTGATTTGAATGATTTAAAGCACATCGAAAGTCGAAAGTGATAATTTCGGACGGGTTTCGAGCCTGAAAAATTATGAAACAAATTTTATCATTAGTTTAATTAATCCTCTAACTTCATTCCTAGCGACCTTCAAGCACCAAATAGTTTTTCTCGTTCGCCAACGTTAACGATCAATGAAAAGGATATAAATCAATTAAAAATTTTTCAGGCTTCCTTGAACTCTTCACACTATTCATATCCTTGCATTCTAAAAGGATGTCTTACAACGAGACCACTTCAAAGTTGAAAAAATCTGCTTTAAGAATAACCGAATGACAGTCATTAAAAAATAAGCCTCTGGCAATATCTCTCACGAGTATCTTTAGTAATTCTGTAATATTAATAATAAAAAATCTCGGCCAATTTTGCAACTGGTGGCGCAAGACCGGCGTGCAATCTGTCAGGAAATAGCGGGGGCAGTAAACCTCGACCACGTGACAGTTTGGGCAGGAATCATTTGGAAAGAGCAGGCTACAAAAAGAAGCTCAAAAGAAGACCAAGACAACCGCGGAGACTTTTTATATCACCCATCATTTTTCCAATGTAAACATCAGTATCTTTCTCCTATTAATTAGATACGGATTTATATAAACGATTGAAAATAGTTTGTAGTCTCAAAAGCAATAAGGAAACTAGTATTAGAGCACAAGGGGCTTCATATTGTACTGGCGTTGATAGCTTTCTCATATATCATTCCATAGGAATAACTAAATTATATTATACCGATAGTAAAACTTGGTTCAATTATAACAATAAAAAACTATAGAATCGCTTAAAATGATCTTTAACGTTAATACTGTTACCAACATAAGCGCACGTTTGGCTTTGTGCTCAATATATAGGAGGGCGTAAGTGTGCTTGTTTCTAAATGACTTTCCTTCTGTACGAGCGTTTACATATCACTGTTCGCAGTTACTTTTCTTTTCTGTGTCTCTCTTGTCAACTTTATTAGCTTTCCGAAAAAACGAGTACAAAGTTCAATATTAAAATTTCGTATACTTAGAAAATCCAATTTATCATCATATAGATTTACCATAGCGTGAATGAAATGCGATAATAAAAACTGAAAAAAGGAATAAGAGAAAAAAGAAAATAAAACGTTGATGATTTTTCAGCAAAATTGAGAAAAAAAAGAAAAAATGTTAAATCAAAGTGTAAACACTAAAACACTATAACACCAACAACAATTTATTACAAATTTAATCATAGCAGAGAGCGTTTTAATTTTCACAAAGTAATCGTTTCGCTTTTTCACACTGTTTTAAATTTTATAAAAAAGTAAATCTCTATTCGCATTCACGAACGGCTGCTATTTTGACAGGCAATATAAATGTTTGGATAGGAAAATGTTATAAAAAGTATATATAACCAAATATATGCGATACAAACTGTTTTATTGAAACACGAGCATTCCACAAACCCTGTCAACGTTTTGCTAATAGTTCATCAAATCAATTGTTATGAAATAAAATTATTCGCTGGCCAATCGAAGATGAACATGTAATTTGTTCTATCGCTTACCGCCGCAAACAATCTTTAGTATGCATAATATTAACGGGTAGATTTTCAAAATATAGGCAATGGATGTGCAAGTAAAAAGTTACCAGCTTTTCTCGAAACGGTAACGTTTCAGTATCTACGAACGCTTATCAAACAAACTTGAAGTATTAGCTTTAAAGTAAACGGAATAGTTTAGGTTGTGCTGTGAAAAGCCCTTAACATAGATGAATAAAATTATTTTCTTATAAAAAAAAAATAGAACTGGATATAACTTACGTTGACACGTAATATTTAGAGTGTATCTTAACGGACCGTTCCATTCGCGACCTATACACCACGCCTTTCCTATTTCACATGCCTGACGAATAAGTGTTTCTACTACCACTGTGACTACTAATACCACAACCGCTACTAATAGTTCTATCACTACGACTTATTTTTTTACTTTACTACTACTACTACTGCCAACCATTACAGCTAGTTCTACTACTACTACTGCAGCTACTTTTACCAGTGCTGCTATCATTTTGGCTACGACTACTGCCTTTACTAATACGGTTAATGCTGCTAGTATTGCTATTACTATTACTATTATTACTACTACTTCCATTAGTACCATTATTGTCCTTACTACTAGTACTGCTGCTACTAACACGACAAGCTTATAAGTGATCGAAACGAAGACGGTGAAATGTTTGAAAACTTACTTATGCTCTGCTCGACGACTAATCTGGAAAAATAAATTAAGAGCTGAGTTAACTTTGAATTTGAGCAGAACCACATATATTAATACCTTGTGTGGTCCTTTGCATGTAGTTGCCGCGTATTACGAGTGAAATAAGAAGATGTGATCTTTGTAATTATATATAAAAGCATCTAATGGCTTAAAAATATGATCGACAATTAAATGTCGACAAGAATAGAAACCGTTAGAAATGAACTCTTACAGTGTAATCTCTCAGCTAAATTCAGTCATTGTTAAAATTTTTAATAAAACATCAAAAATGTTTACTGGGATGTTGTTTACGTTGGTATATAGGTTTTATTTTTACTAAAACAATTTATTTTTACTATACTAAACTATATTATTAAAAAAACATTCATTTTTGCAGATACATCGCTAACCGAAAATTATTGCTTTAATGTCACATTATTGCTTACAAGTCAGCAATATCCACTGCTTAGAGTTCGCCTTAGTTAAGCTGTTCGCCTTGTTTAGAGAAGCGGAAGCTGAAATCATATCAAAAACCAGTTTTTATTTATTTTTTTTTTTTTTTTTACTGTATAAAAAGTAAAATTCGTGATTTCCTTAAGCTCAACAAAAAGCAATTTTTAATCATAATATTGTTTTATTGAACAAATGCTTAACGAAGAAAATTCTATAAGTTGGGATATTATTCAAGTATCAGAAAAGTCCGTCTAAAAATTTCATAATTTGTCACACTACTAGGTATCTTTTTTTAGAAACTATTAGTTATTTCTAGTCAGCGTATCTCTTGTCTCTTCCTACATACATGGTATATGTAAGCTCTTGTACTGAATATTATTTGTGTTTATACCCTACACCACTTGTGATATAAGAGTACATTCAGCTCGTGCGGATGTGTGCACTCACCCAGAAGAACTTACGAAAGACGCGTTCTTCATTATACCGACCGGTTTACAAGATTGTCTGTCCATTTGTGTGCCTTGTTTTCTCGCGTTCGACCGGCACACTGCCGGTACTAATTAACCTGCTGCCAGATAAACTAACCTGCTTTGGCCCAACGGCAAACGTTATTGAAAATGCTTCCGGTCGGACTATTTTTCAAACCATCGTCCATACAATTTCTCATTTTGAAAAGCCATTAGGTGAATAACTGCCTTAAACGAATTGCAGTAGGGTATTTAATGGCAGGCCGTAAACCACCGTAGGTTTTTCACTTGTTTGCCAATTATTTCCTGCGATTTTTTTCCCTGCTAAACTTTATCAAATAAAAACCACCTTCAACATGGTATACAATTACTTGTGTAAGCCGTAAACTGCTTCAAGAATGGAACTTTTAATATTTTTAATTACATCGTCAGCGAAAATAAATTTAACCGTTTCGTCCCTCCCTTTAAATTCTAACTGTAACTATTACTATTTTCAGAAAATGTTGTAGTAATACGTCTACGTTTCGGAGAATTAATTACTTCCTGACTCTTGCCCGCATTCCAACACTTCGTTTTTATTAATTGTTTAATTATCAATTATCTCACTTCACTAGTTTCGGTCGGCGACACATATCACTATTATCAGCGCTTACGAAAATGATTGCTGGAACATAAGACGCGTATGAAAGTTTTTTTCCTAGTCCTCTACGACTTTCTTCTATAAAACATTTTTTCGCTTTATTATCTCTTGCTTATCACTTTTTTTTGTTTTGAAGGGTGGACTTTAATTTGATTAAATGGTTAGTAGTTGGATGTGCAAGTTCGAAATTTATTTATTTGGACCCGCACCAATGGTCGATATGTCAACTTAACCATACCTTTCGATTTATTCTTTATTGATCTCCTCAAAATCTCACGTTAATTAGGTTAAGTTATTATTATTATTATTATTATTATTATTATTATTATTATTATTATTATTACTAATATATAAATTTAGCCAGAGAATAAATTCTAAGACTAAAGTCTTAAATCACTAGCATCGAAGGCTTTCGGCTTTTATTTTTTTTATTAATATTATTATTATTATTATTTTTATTATTAATATTATTATTATTATTATTATTATTATTATTATTAAAAACCCTACCGCACTTGAGATTTGAACCCACGATCATTGAATTGCTAGTCGAGACTCTTGCCTACTCGGCCACTCAGGCGGATAGGATAGAAAGTTAAAACGTTGCCCTTGCACTCTTAATTCATTTCCTTCTTAAATTAGTCAAATTACATATGAGGTGAATATGTTTACAAATTTGAGTAGAAAATTTTATATCCATTAATAATTAATAAATTATATAAAAAAACAAAAAAGAGATTCGAAAGTTAAGAACACATGACCATAGGAAAATTCGAAGTAAAAACGATTACAATTGATGTTATGATATGCTAGAAATGAACAAAAAACCTGGCAATATTCAGATGTGCACGTATCCATCATTTCATCTGTTTGCTTATGCAAGTTTTCCAATTGTTCTTTTTCTTTTTTTTTGCGTAGATATTTATAATTCTATATAAAAACAGATAAATTATACACGCCCTCAACTTCAACATGTCGTAAACGAAGATATGTAATACTGTGACCAAAAAGTAACACCACTATCGAATATCAGAATTTTTTTTTTTTCTTACTTGTGACAGACAGTTTTTTGTGTATGTCAATTTTGATATCATAAACGTCATTAGTGTTTCGCCTGCGCTGGCTTTTGTGCGACACAAAAAGTATTCTTTCCGATTTTTCGATATGATTTTATTAAACAAAGACGTTGCAATGCATTTTGTTTGCGAAATCAAATGAGATGAGAGTTGATTCTCCATGCATACGATCCGGAACCAACTAATCAATCAACCGAATACCTTGGAAAAGATGAGGCAAGGGCTCACAAATCACTGTCATATTAATAGTTTTCTTCGATTGTCGTCGGCTTGTGAACTATCAGTTACTTACAGGGGATATTATTTGAGTTTGCGAATTACGTTGAAGGCAATGAAATAAATTTCGAATATTAAATAAATAGATTTAAACAAAAATAAATAAATAAATTGGTCTTATTTTCTGGACACATGAGCCTATTAAAATTCCATCTTGCATTCCCAAAAGATGGCGTAGGTTGAAGGATGATTTGAACCTGTATGCAGTCAAAATGAGATCATGTTTTTGAATTTAATTTCAAAAGAATACGAGAAAATTTCTTAGTAATTAGATTTTTATTAGGCGACAGTGCAAGCTACAAGACGTACATTAGAGAAAAAGCACTTTTCCTCCCATTTTGTTTTTTTTTGAATGAATAACATAAAGTTACGGTAGCTCATGGAGAAGAATGCATTCTTTTTTTTGGTTGATTTTTTCTTACTGTACAGCTACAAGTCATACACACACACTCACCCATGCAACTTTATGCACCTGCCAGCAGCAAATTAAAACTTTAATTATAACCGATTTGAATTTTGATTTGTGGCAACATTTTTATTTACTCTGGAGTTGCAGTTGAAATTTCAATATAATAAAACAACGAAATTAAAAATAGAAAAATCTTGTCGCACAATAAATTACAGAAAAGATAGTTTCGGGAAAAGCGTTTAAAACGACAAAGTTTTTGTTATCAAGCCTTCATTTCAATTTTGAAGACACAGTTTTTACCGGTAATTTGAAATTCGTATACCACACAAATAATTTTCAATGGCCTTGAAAATGTCTTCACTGGGCTTCACAGAAATATATTTACGGCTCTTTTATTCGTCAATTATTTCTTGTGCTTGTCAAATTGTATCGTTCGCTGCAAGTGCTTCTAGTATGGCTCTAGACTTGTATTCGAAAAATTGTTCCTTGGGGTTCACTTATACTTCCGCCTTTCTTTGTTTCCTTTTCATATGAGATCTATATGCGAGATCTTCTACGCAATCTTATCACGAGTTCCAGTTTACGAGTAATAAGCAAAAACACGAGTTATTTTTTCTTTTCGAAAACAGAGATGATCTCGGTTTTTATTATACATGTAGGCATATCCTTCGACCGATCTGACGCACTTACAACGCTAAGCTGAGTGTAGAAGCCTGCAATATTTTTGCCAAATTCGCAATTCATTGCCATATGTCAATTTTCGCGACTCGGAGAATACATGGAGACATGTCTAGAACAAAAGATGGAATACGGTAGCGTATGAGTTACATTTAAAAATATGTGGAAATTATTCTTATTCTTGAGTTTGATTGCAAAAAAACCCTCAAGTTATTCACTCTTATTAAAAACAACAAAAAGTGTTTAACGTTCTTTGCAAACATCGCTATACGATTCTCTTAGCTTTATTATAATAAATATAAATATGGCTTTTCGATCGATGTGATCCAGTAAACTATGTACATAATTTGTATTTTATATAATAATTTTATTGAATTATTTCTCTTTCTTTCCCCTTTCATTGCTCATTTGCTTAATAGGGGAGAAGGTCTAATTTACAAATTCTAATAAATAGAAGGTAGAGGTACGATGCAAAAACAAAAACAAAACGGAAACAAGTAAAATGAAACGTAAATAACGTATTGACATATATAGTGGGGGAAATTTTTACAAAATTTTTTTAAATGTAGCCATCGTTTACATCAATTTATTTTGCATTTGATCCCAGTTTTTGTTTCTTTTTTTTATATTTTAAATTAAACAATTATTTATTTCAGATTATATACATATATATTTACATTTTATTAATTGTTTTTTTTCATATATAACCACAAAAGCAAATAAAAAAGCTTCTTTTTATGGGGAGGATGAAAATTGGAAACCTTGTTAAGCTCCTGTTAAATATTTGTACACACATTGTACACACATGTATATATTTGCGTACATACAATGTATAAAGCATTCGTATATCAGTTGTATGCGAAAAAAAAAATGGAAAAAATTTTATGAACAAATACGTTTTCATGGCGATACGTTTTACTTTGCCAATTGGAAAATCCGCGGAGTAATATTTGCAAAGACTTAAATATTACGTTGAAGTTTTGCCCTTCATCTGTTGAATAATTACACAATCGCCTAATTAACAATGTATATGCCTTCAATTCGACAAGGAACGTTGCGTTACATTATTTCTTAAAATGGAAAAATTAAAAATGTAATTCCTGTAATTAAACTTTTTGTGAAAAAAAGAGAAATAAAATATTAAAAGGAACAAAAGTTATTGGCAACTAGTGAACCTATTAAAGAAAACTGATGCTCCAAAAAAATAACAGTTCCTGAATAAAGAGTAGTAGTTACTAAGACAATCGTCGCCCAAATCTAAGAGAAGACAAGAAACTTATTAAAGGGATTATTAACTCCCTAGAGCTGAGAACGAAACAAAATTATATTTAAGCAAAAGCTAAAGTCGTCTGTACTTCATTCTAATGAGAAAGAACTATGCGATCTATGCAGCGACAATATATCGAATATAAAACTAAAGACATTTTTTTATATTTACCTTCAAATTTTTAGATCGAGCGGATGCGAAAGTTGCCAAGTAGTTCAGAGGCGCAACTATCAAGTCCGGTGGGCCAGAGTGGGCGCACACCTTATATGAGGAGGCCATTCTCTCTTTTACTTCTTCACTTCTTTATAGTCATCACCTTGTTAATCGTGTACAGGGCATACCATGAGTGATCGATCAAAAGAAAAGCTATACAAATGTTATAAAGACATTGGTAGCGCTCTTGTCATGATCAAATTAAAAGGCTTCGATTTTAGAGACAAGTTACTGGAATAACTGCACGACGCACGACACACAGGCACCATAAGCATTGACCTACCCACAAAGTGAGGAAAAATTTCAATATTAAAACAATTTTAATCAAAGCATGATCATAGATAGGCAAACCTCAATGATTGAGAGGAAAGCAATTTTAATAGAAAAGCACTAAAAGAAGAAAGAAAAGCGAACGTAATGAGCATAAAAGTGAATAAACTGAGGAATAAGAATCATTCATCATCTACAAAGTTGTAAAGGCTTATAATTCTTATTCCACGAACTTTTCAATTCACATCCATACGGGCTTTTATATATGACTCTATATCATAAGTATTTGGATATATATTATATATAATAAAGTGAAGTATACCCATTGGAATACTCAAAATCAATTGCAACAGTCAACAAAGAAGAAATCTTTATTCGCCTTAGAGCGAAACCAGGATAGTCTGCTTTTTTTAAAATAATTCACTGTGTAAATGTCGAAGATTTTTGTTTTTTTTTTTTTTTTTTTTTTGCAAATTGAAAGCATATCGTAGCAAAATGACTGCCGATTTTCGCATCGTATTTTTTTTTTTTTTTCGCGCGTCTGACTGACGCATGGTGGATTGTAATAAACTTACTATCTTAACTTTATGTTTTATGTTTGTAAATAGTTTTTGCAAGCATTTTGTATTTACTTAAAATCCTTCCAGTTTGCTTCGTTGTTATTGTTATTTTGCTTTTTCATATCTGGGAAGATATGGGCATGAATGAATTTTCTATAATCCCTTTTTTTATACATTAGTTTCCGAGCCTAACAAACGGAATAAGAAAATGAATACATCGTAACTGCAAACTGTCATAAGACTCACTAGGTGGTATTTGCCCTTTGAAAAATAATCAACATTATTTAAAATGTACTTAAACAAATTGTTTTCGCAGTGAAAAAACATCACTCTATGCACATCATCTCATATTACTTTTGATCACAGAATATTTTTGATTTCCCTCTTTTGCTGCAATTGTAAATATTAGCTCACTTTAAATGGAATGGACATTCAATTTATGCGATGGCATTAGTGACTTTTGTGAAATACGTTTCTGTTATTCGAAGCTAAAGCGATTCCAATCTTTCCAAACTTTCCAAAAAAGTATTCTTGGGGTAAAGCATTCACATCAATCGGACGACTTGAGTTGCAGCTTGCACAAAATATTAGCGCTATATTTAAGTTTTATGTGTAAATTGACCTCGACCTTGAGTACTTCTGTTTTCTTCAATCCTCCTTAAATGCAATAAATTTCCGATTTTTCTCTAGGCGTGAGAAGAGAAAGCAAAAAGAAACCAAATAATCTTTGGAACGAATTTTTAGACACCTATATGCATATATATCTCACGGGCTTTCATTATTCCATTCCTTGCAATCCTAAATCAATTTTACCAAATCTGCCTACAGCTTTGCTCAACACTTCATGTTTCACGTGCGAAATTCAAACAATCCCAAGAATCGCAAAGTACTATATATACACACTTTATTATTACTGATAAAGTTTAAAAAGAGTGTGCAGCAAGTGTTTAAAAACACGCTGATAGCAGTTAAAGAACTAAATGATTTCACAAAGCTACTGAAGAATATTTTCATTGATTGCTTTAATAACTTTACTAAGTTAGTATTTAAATTTTATTATTATTACGGATTCTTAGTAGATGTTTATGCAGAGAAAAAATATTTGTTGAAACAGTATCAAGCGGGCGTAATGATATCACATCGCTCGATAAGTCCTCGGTGTAAAACGTATATGGCAACTCTGTTGACAATCCCATAAGATCTATGGATAGTAATGGCCTTCAAAACAAACGTATCAAAATTTCAGATCATTTTGAGCATTAATTTAACGATGGTTAACGATATTACATTTTCGATCGCTTTGGACGGCTCTCGCCCATATTTGTTCATTTGTGATGAGCCCATGTCACGTATCGCATGACAAAAACCTTCTTACTTCGACTGAACAGCGCCAAAAAGCACTTGAGTCGTCGAAAACGATTTTGTGCACCTTTTTTACGTTTTTTTGAAAGAAATGCGGAATTTAGGCGACCAGGTGTCCATCGGTTTGAATGCAGTTAACAGACCTTGCACAAATTCATTTTTCCAATAGACAAGAATCGCCATAATATCTTTCAAATTAATACTGATTGTTGACGGCAAAGATCAAAAATGTTTAATCAAGAAACGAAATTCAGAGATCTTTCATTGTTTCGAAGGCTACCAAACGTAGTATCCCTAAAGTAACAATAACTTGGGAATCAATTGGCAGATGGTCATGAAATTTGGATACATTTCGCTTGAAAGCTAGTGCTATGTAGAGATCATATGGATCTTTCATCAGTGATTTCATCAGACTTATTGATCGGCGTCTTATGTGAATGATCTATGAATCTAAACGATTTTCATTCATTTCACTAATTTGATGCATATCCAAAAAGTAATCAAAAAGTTATCCGCAACTTGTACATCAACTCTGTGTAAAATTGGAAAGTAACGCACACAGATACAAGCTTCTATTCAATTTTATACGCACGTCAATAATACTTTTAAGTCATGCGAAAAACAGTTTCACTGACAGCAACTTTACCGCCGGGCGAATATAACTATTTACGTTCTTTACAATTGCTGCGATAAGCAAGCGATTGAAAACCTGATAAAAAAAAAAAAATTCAATGAAATGTATATACAGTTAATGATTTCATAAAAACGCGGAAGCGCAAAATAATGAAAGAATAACGCAACCGTGTACCCTAGAAAGTTGCCAATAATTCATTCTATCAAACAAATTCAAATTATATCTGCTAACAGGTCATGATGTATTTTTATGATGATTTGAAGGAATGACTGGTATACCTGCGATATCGTGCTTCACCAAAATGATGGCGCGAAACATTACATTCATATCAAAATTTTCATTGTGAACGTGACTCTAAGCGAATTTCATTCATTATCATTGCAGTTGAACATGTTCACCTAAAAAGATAGGATGCTTTATAATATTGAGGATGTGTCGACAACATATGGAGTAAATTAACAAACGTTTGTCTTACAATACAAAATCTATACATAGTACAAACCGAATGATAACGTAAGCATGCTGCCAATTTCACGATATTTGAATGTAAAAATTGTACGCAACATATTTTTCGTAACCTTACTTTCCATCTATGCCCTCTTTGGTATATGCTTTCATTTATATATCAATACAATTTGGTTGAAAGGTGGCTTTCAAAATATATAGAGACCACAGATAGAATTGATGTACAACACAGGCAAACTGAATATACACACATGTATGTATAGATAGTATAATGTTCACTTTGTAGATCGTATTCCGTATCTCAATTAAGTAATTGCATCAATAAATCCCGGGCATGATACGCGCTCGCAACACTTGAACAGGTTACAACAATTCAATTTCGATTTTTAACTCGCCTCGTCAAAGGAATAATAATTGTAAACCAGAAGTTATACACAATTGCAGTTAAATATTTAAAGCCAGATACACGTATATATATGTATATATGTATGTATGTATGTATGGATATGTGCGTGTGTAAACATTCTACCATCTGTATATAAAGAGTTCTCCTGTTGTACTGTGTTTTTTCCCCCCTTCTTTTCATTTATATATGTATGTATAAACACTCGCCCGTGTAAATATTTCTACGTATATATCGAAGTATGCATACCAACATAGGTATCAGGAAAATTTTTACCTTTTGTGATAAAAAAAAAAAAAAACTTTATCATCCTTGGGGCGACTTCTATGTACTTATTATCGAAACGAACAAGCCTAAGCGTTCTGAAAAGGATCGCTTGATCAATGCAAAGATTTTTTTTTTGTTTCAAAGTTACTTAGTTCTTTACTGTGTACGTGTTTTCAGTAGGCATATTGCATATTCCCGGAGAAGTTCAATTCGCTTACCCCAATGTTTGCGATTGTGTTAATCGGACGGGAGGACACAAAAGTGAGCTTTGTTTGCAATCGAATTAAATTCGCATTTTCTAAATTGTTACAAACCGATTAAGAAATTTAATATATTTTCATCTTCAAAGAATGCGTGTAATAAAAAAAACAAAAAAATAAAAGAAAAAGTAGAAGAACAAGCACACAAGGTCGAATGCAATTTTACAAACCGTTGCTGCTAAACTATTGTACATGAATACCGTACATAAAACATTAAAATGAAGCCATAAAACGATTGGCTCTTTCTACCGTTTGTTATTTAAAGTACAGCAGGACATTAAATCCTTCGGTGTACGTGGGCGTGCGTCTATGTGCGTTCGTACATATATTTTTATATGCATTTACTTAATACATCGATGGGACCAAAGGGCTGCTGCATTGTTAAACGTGCAGGAAGTTAAAGTAAATTTTTCATTCACTCATTGTTTTATAGATTTTCTGCGTGTTTGCGTCTGTGGTCCATTTATACCATCAAACGAACGATAATAAATACATTTTATGTTATACAACAGTTTAAACCTTAAAAGGAAACGAAAAAGAGCAGAGAAACGAGAAAGTAAACGAAAAAAAAATTTGAAAATTTTGTCGAATTCTCATAGTAATGAAAGGCAGAGAGTAAATTTCAGTTTCTCATAATTATGAAAAATACAATAACAAGGATGTGCTCGAATATATCATTAGTATGAGACGAGTCGTAATATTCTTTAGTTATTGCGTTATTTCTTGCCAGCATGCCTTTAACGGACTTATGCGTAATATCGCACCCCCTTGCTGACCTACTTTCATTTCCAAAATGTTATCCAACTACATACACACACACATATATATATATATATATATATATACATATATATATACATGCAAGGTCAAATTATATAAAGCTGCATATACGTGAATAAAATTGGAAATTTGCTACAAAGCGTTTTAGTACAATTCATACGCTGACGGTACGCTAGAAAGCCTATCTAACGACCATTTACATTTTAATTTGATGAGTTTGTAGGTGCGATTTTGGAAATTTTACTTATAATATGTACCTGCACACATATTCGAGTTTGAAAATTAGAGATTGAGAAACGATGAACTAACGGTTGTTCCCTGATTATGACGAAAATTCCCTTTAAGGCTTAGTGTGCATGTACGTTTCGAATTAATTCCGATTCCAGATAATGTGAAATATTCGCATCCTTAGCTATTAATAGCTAAGTGATTAATCATGATTAATACGTCCGTCTTATCATCAAGGTTTCATTCAGTGCTTCATTTTAATTTTGAGTTTCACACATGCACACGGGGAAATATTCGCTCGTTGTAATCATAGTTTACGTGATTCTTAATTTTTTTTTTTTTACACAATTAGCTTACATATACGTACACGCAAGCCTCTTTTTGCGTAATATATAAATTTTCAAAAATTTCACAAATAAAACTAATTACCGCCTTTATAAGGTTTATTTATTGTAAGAATATGAAATTTTAAAGTTTTGTTACGAAAACTCCACTTTCGATAAAAAAAGGGTCTGCATGGAAACTAACCGGTTTTCTAAGGCATGATAACATAAAAAATGTCTCACTGAATTTAGACTAGACTGGTGTCTAGCTTGTAAGACGTTATATAAGTAGAATGTTTGCAGATGACAAAGTCAGTTGAGTCGAGAAAGTTGAATTGTATTATACGAAGAGAGAAGACCAGAAGGAAACTATAAATGATATCTAAATTATCCTAAAAATCACAATTCAGTGGTACGAACTTAATCTCAAAAGGAGTTAGATAGAAACGCAAAATTTCATAGGCACTTTTTATGTAACAAGTTGTTAATTATAGCGCCCTACAGCGCTTGTGGTACAGGGTATATTGAATTTGTGCAGATGTATGTAACACCCACAAGAAATTAAGATGGACCCATCTTTTATTGTACCGATCGATTTAAAATCATTCGCTAAGCCTGTCTGTCCGTCTCATAGGTATCGATGTAAATTTACATTCAAGCTACGGCTCGTAATTTTTGCGATATTTTGATAAAAGTTGGGACACTAACGTGCTTTGACGCAAGGATCAACGCTATTGAAAATGGTTTAGATCAATCAACTTTTTCGACAACCTCCCACCGTAACGCCCTCGTAATTTTCAAAACTTCTCGACAGAACTCGATCTGTAATAGTTGAAAATTTGATTATTTTATATTGGTATGAAAAACTTGATTCGTCTGGAGCATGCCATGCATAGAAATGATGTAGAAGAAGAGGAGGAAAATACAAGGAATTCTAGAAATTATACTTACTCTGTAATGTATGTCACGTGCAAGAAATAAAAATTTGCCCGAGATTTTAAAAAACAAAGTTTCATCTAAAGGAGATCGATCTATACTCGATCCAGTCCTAAAGTTGCTTACTGTAGGAACCCTGAGTTATCTCTTTGAATTTCATCCTTGCGTTTCATTTTTCTTTTTGAACTTTAATCACCTTTTACGAAATTACCGCTTGGATAATCCTAACCGAGATATACGATTACTGCTCGGTACTATTAGGCAAACTTTTATTGATAGTGCCTTATAAAACAAAAAAAAAAACATTTTTTTTTTTACAAAACGAATATGGTTTGCAAAACATGAAACGATTTGCAACGTTTTCTACAAAGTATCGAGAACTAGTTCATCAAAGACACTGACATCTTGAGCTATTTTTCTCAAGCTTAATCGGTCATTTTGTCACATGACGGAAATGATGAACGATCAAAATGAGATTTGTTTTCAGTCAATCTTGCTTCCATTCACGAACTTTTATACAAGTTTTCGATAAAATTATCATCATATACCCTATGGATGGTTACGAGAATATGAAATCCCTTAAGATAAACAAATTAAGTCAAGTTCGGGGACGATTTTTCTTTCAAAGCATAAGACTTGCATTTTTCTTGATGAGATATTTTGTCATCAAAAACTTATTATCAAATTTTTGTTCATTCTAACGTTATTAACAATATAGTAACTAATTTATATCATCCCATGCATATGCATAACGCCACCAGTATAATATTATATTGTCCCTCGGAATAGCCCTTCTTGGCCAGGCAGTGCGTTAATGAAGCAAGTAAATAATTTGTACAATTTAAGTAAGCTAAGGTAATAAATAGGGTAAATGATTCCCGGTACTTTTTTGATATTTATCAAATGCCATACATATACATTGCATTTTTTCCAATATATTTTCTTATTTTTTCATATTGTTTTAAATATCGTTCCATGCTCGCTGTTGATATGTTGGTTTTAAATTTCCTTCCTTCCTTCCTTCCTTTCCTTACGACGAGCAAACTTTCATTTTAATCCTCGGCAGTAATTGTTTATAATTCTTACTTACATATCATATATGCATACATATGTATATAAATACACATGTATACATATGCCGGTATGACGACGATAATGCAAATGCGCGTATAGATTTTTATATTTTATGAGCCATTAAGAGCACCATTCATGTGTGAGCTTAAATAATTTAACTTAACATGTTTAATTTGCGCTTGTTCGTGTCAAACCCAACACAATTAATTAAATTATTAAATTTGTGTTTTTCTCTTTTTTTTTTTTGCAACGAAGTTTTAATGACTTTGTCATGATGTATGTAACAATCCTAAAATATGAATTATTCTTTTCATTCAGACTGCCCCCCTCTCCCTTTATCTTTTGAAAACTGCATTGTAAACCCAATGACAAACTATTCGGTCGGGAAGCATACAAACCACAAAAGAGGGGAATAACGCAAGTTGAAAACAACAAAACTTAGTAGGAACGTTTCGAGGATAATAAAGCAATAAAATCAATTTTCCACTTTTCCACGGAAGATTTACAATTTCTGACACTACGTCACGTAAACCTATTGAGTCACAGTCAAGAGCTTTTTCTATATCAAAGCTATTTGGTCGGGTTGCGAAGACTTCAAAACTTCATTACGCATAAAAAGTTGAATTAATTTCTGCACAATTTTTGGCGATCGCTTCTTTTTCGTGCAATTCCCAATTAATATCAATTCAAGAGATCAAGCACAGATCAATTTATTTAAGTTTTTCCAACTCAATACAAGACTTGCATACAAACAACTGCTGTTGTTTTAATCGCAGTCTGCTTCAATTACAGTTTGCTGGCGACTAAGCTGAGTCCAAAAATTTGTCAAAATGGACCTGATGAAACCGGCCGTTTGTACTGCACTCAAATTGGTAAAGCAAAATATCAAAGGGAACGAATCAACGTGAAAGGGAAATTGCGGATTTGTGCGAGTCGCTATTTCTTCTAACGGACCTTATTCGCTTTACGATCACGCGTCTCCGGCTTACGCATGTCATCATGGAACGATTAATGTGTAATATGAAATCGATTCCTTTGAAGGAAGGGAGAAAAAAAATTTCCCGCTTACCATTTATTCCTCACATATCGAATAGTTACCGATATTTTCCTATTCGAAGGGCTTGTGCAAGAGTCGAGGCTTTTGTGCAGTTCGTTCTTCTTCTGAGTTTTCAAAATGCTTTGATGAACAAGTTTTGGATGATTTGTAAATAATCACTAAACACATACATTGTAACTGTATGATGGAAATATTATGAGGCTCTTACGGTTTTCTTCACTGCTGCAACTACTTTGAATTATTCTGTCACCGAATCGGTCGCATTAATTGTAGGAAATATAACAAATTTTACTGCGTTCCTATGGATAAAATATTGACAATTAGATGCAAATTGGCGGTCAGATAGACTTCAAGAAACCGTCTTAGAATTTTAGGCTGCATTCCTTGCAGCATTATTGCAGATTTTAGGACCGAATTTATGAACTCTTCAACACTGAGCATAATATTTGTAACAGTAGTAAAGTGGATTATAAAATGGATTACAAAATGTCGTCTCCTCTCAAATATATTTACGCATATAAATTCTGGGCGCACGATCCGGGAACACGATCAAATCATACTATTTTCTTAATGTACTTACGCTGCGAATAGGCGTAAGGATAAGCATAAGTGTTTCGTCTACGAATACAATAATATACAGAGAGAGTCGAGAGTTCGACAAAAATTCAATTTAAACCAAAAAACTAAATATCAATTATCTCTTTTTTCGTCTATTCGCGCCAGCGAAAGATCGACATATATTTCTTTTGACAAAACGTTTGCAACCCCCACAACAAAGCTTCCGAAACCTTAAAAAATATATTGATTGATTAATTGATCAACACTTGCATTTAAGCAAAGATATTCGCCTGACTGTCGTTCTGCCTGTGTGTGACAAGTGCGCTAAATGCTTTCTGGATTGCGAAAATTAATATATGGATTTGGTATTTGGCAAAAGCGCTGCAAGTTCTTGCAAGCTAATTGATATAAAAAGTGGGACAAATTAGTCGGTCAAAGGACATGCCTACAGGGCAACATGAATTGAATATGCACAACGCTATTCGCAAAAGCAAAAACAAAAAAGAGGAAGAAAATGCTCATTACTCATCACCCATAACAGAAACAACGTGAAAAACGTCCTCGCGTATTCTCTGGGTCCTCCAACAAAAATGACTTCATCGAATATTACGGAGTATCGAAATTCCTTTGTGTCCGCTTTTCTTTTCTCAAAAAAAAAAGGCGATGGGTGTGACAGATTCGGCCGTAGCCGAACATAGTTTTCTTGCAGGATTTATCACGTACACACATACACACACACACGTAAACGTAGAGGGTATCATTTAAATTGAAACCAATTTTTTTCTTTTTAATTGTTTTAACAAATTTAAATATTGTAAATCGGTCAATTAAACAATTTAATTGTAAACATTTGCATGATTTAGCCATAAGGATAAGATCAAAATTATGAGCAAAAATTATATAAAAAAAGAAAAACAGAACATTTTTTTAAATACATAAATGAATCGTTTCATACACAAGTAACACAAAGACAAACACATATTATATTCGCATTGGATCGCGTATCCTCATCTCCACCATGTGTGCTACACTGCTGCTAAAAGATGAAAATCTAATTAAACTTAAGCATTTACGTCCTCATAAAAAGAAACTTCTTTTCTGTAAGATTTATACAAAATTTTTTTGCGTAGAGTTCTTTCAGTTCGGAAAGTTGGTTACCTAGCAATGAAACAATTTTAATTGACAAATCAAAACGCAATTATATTTAAATGAGTACGAGTTTGAGTTTAAGAAACTTTCTCCGCAAACACTTTCGTCGAGTCAAATCGACTAAGTTTTACAGTTTTTTTTTGCAGTAAAACCGCATAGTAGCGATTAGATCTCTCAATAAATTGATTAGATGTTCGTAAATAGCCTTTTAAATATGCCTTTAAAATATGCTCAAAAAGAAATCGTTGCCTTACCTACGTTACTTACTTTAAGACTCTTTGCAAACGTTATCTTAATTATTTTTCTAAAATCCATGCAATAAATAAAAATTTTCAAATTTGATTAAAATTGCGTTTTGATCGATTATCAGTATTTTTCTTTTTCCTACTTTCTTTGTTCTAACTAAATGATAAAGTTTTACATATTTGTTCTTTTCTTATGTTTTTTTTTTTTTAACAAATTTTTTCTTATTTGACATAACAATTTTGGATACATGCGACGATGATTAGGCGCAGACGCTTTGTGAACTAAAAACGAACTCTCTTCTCTCCTCTCTGGCGATCTCATATGATCGACTTTCTCTTCCTCTTTATACAAATGGACGTGACCGCCGCAACCCTTTCTCGGAAGTGATCTTACGATCTTTACAAAGCCTAAGTTAAACTAAAATTTTAATGGAAAACATTTCATGCCTGAAATTTGCAATTAGATGAGAGTCGTACAAATTTGTAAATAAACAAGTAAGAACATTATAGTCGCGCGATGCCAACCATTACATACCCTACCACCACTTCGCCTACTACAGTTATTCGCTCGTTTTAGTAATAATACACAAAAAAGTACACATTATTTTCATGCCAAGCCCGCATATTAAAAGTTTCGATTTTCTCCCCACATAAGAGTTGGCGTTTCGGTATAGGGCCTGTATTAGTAGGGGCCCAAAAAAAATAGACCTATGTGCCCCAAAATCTTTGCCGTTAATTTTTTTTTTTTTTGCAGAAACCCTCTTATGAATTATTAAGATGTCATCAGATATCTTATAAGAGGATAAACTGGACCCATGTGGTTCAAATTAGGTCCACTTAATTTTTTTATTTAATCTCACTCTTCATTATGAGCAAATTTTCATCACAAAAAATGACCAATTAGGCTCTCTTGTCATAGAAGGGTCTACGTTTCACGAAAGGTGGTATACCCTGTACCAAAAGTGGTGTAGGGTATAACAAGCAACAAAGTTACATTCGGTTGGGGCCCTATCTGATATTCCCAATGACTAGGTCTTGGGACCGTTTCTCTATATATTATATGGCTGAGATGACCAACTAATTCATGCTTTTTTCGCCAATAGCACGGAAGTCTTTTATCTGGGTATTTGTTCTCAAGAAATATTGCAGAACTTACTGTTTGCTATCAAGATGGAAAATTAAACTTAATTCGTACACCGTCTTCTTTACAACTAAAAGAAATCATTGCTCATTGACGTCAAGTGATGAGCCATGATGAAAGTCAATGCACACATGCAAACCAGGCATTGGGCAGAATTTTAAATGAAACGAATTTTTTTTCAAAGGACTCACAGCCGATGCTTTTAAAGAAATAAATTTTTGTATTAAAATTCCTTACCTGATATTCCATAGAATATAGGAACAAAGTATTAGGTATAAAATTTTAAAGGGCAAGACAATTTTCCAAGCAATTAATTCTATGCATGCGCTGTATGGAACTTAAGTTCTTAAAGCAACAAAGACCGCAAAACAATGCATTAAAGCTACGAATCTAACGTGATACTGTTCACCTACGAGGTCTCACATACTTAGTCGACTAGCGTAGCTTGAAATTTCTTGATTTCTTGATGTTATGCCCATCACCCAAGGATAAAGGGTATATTCATTGTCTCAAAAGGAGTGCAACGCTCAGAAAGAAGCATCGGAGCCCCCTTAAAGTATATACATTCTTGATCAGTATCAAATTCTGAATCGGTTTAAGCCTCCAATCCTCTTTATGTGGCAGATTGCAGATTGCCACTAAAAATCGTAAAATCCGTAGGCAATAATCGGACAGATCGCAAGAATTCACAGATTTAGTTGTGACATTAAAGTCGCTGAAGCTTTTTTCCGGACGTCGTTAACATTTTGACAAAAGGAATATGCTCCTCATCCTTCGAAAATTTTCCGCCAATTTTCCAAACACACTTGTGGGCGATTTGGATTTAGTTTCAAGTCGGATTTTTGAAAAGTGAACAAACATTTATAGGTTGAGTTCTAAATTTTTATCGCAAGTTTTCAATTCCAAAACCAGTTTCAAAGTCAAATGCTATACTATGATGGCCGCTTGCTTCAGGCAGAATATATGAAAGACGAATATGCTCTCAAGTGAAATTAATTAAGACATTCCTCCAGTGGCTGTCACCATTATGGCCGCTTTTAAATTCGATTATAGCTAACAAAGTCTATATGCAGTTGATATCATTGACTTTAAGCCAAATGAAGCTTCAATGTAAACACTTTTTATAATCGAAATTTTAATAAATTCAAAATTCTGATGCTCGCTGCTCCTGACATGCTACTAAAGAAGCTTTTATCGCAACTAAATCACAGCAGGAGAGATGCTTAATTGTCTTAATCCCTCGTTGCATTACTTTTTGCTTGCGATGTTCGAAAGAAACTCAAACATATATATATATAAAATGTTAATAGAATTTTTCATCTATACTTATGTAGGTCTTATTAATGGTTCGTCCTTTTCTCTTCTCTCGCTCTTTTTATTAAAATCAATTTCTTTTGCGTTTATATTATAAGATAATTTAATAACGTTTTACCTAAATTTGACATAGCTGCAGAAGAGCAAACTCGAACGAAAAAACGATCAAATCTTTTCTATAAAAATTTGTCTTAAATTGTTTACAAAATTTAGTTGAAAGTTCAATAGCAACTCAAAAAAGAAAAAAACAAAGCCAACATAAAATGCTTGATTTCATTCTATACACCAGTAGCAGTCAATTGATAACGAAAGGATGAAAGGAAGTAGAGAGTAGAATGAAATCGAAAAGGAAGCAAATCTTGCAGTACGTAGCCTGTAACCAGGAGCCACACACTTTAAGTAAACTTCCCCGCTTGACAGCACGACAACCACAGCCCAACAAATTGTTTACTATTTATATAAATGAATTTATATACCTGTGTGCGCTTGTACATTGTAGTATGCTGTAGTATATGCATGTATACAAAATTATTTGTGTCGATGAATGTGTTGCAAGTGTGTAAATTAAACTGAACGTAATTATTGCGTAAGCACTTGCAAAGCATACATATATACATATACTTGTATATAAAAATCTTTGTTTGAGCTTGATGATGATCACGATGATGATGATGATGATGATGATAATGATAAAAAAAAATAAAATAATAATAATAATAATAATAAATAAATCTGCCTATACATGTGTATAGCAACAAATTGTGTTAAGTGTTCAACTATATACGCATAAAAACATATAACAACTGCAACTACTTGAACGTTTAAGAACATTTTTTATATAAATTTATTTATTAAGAAAAAGGAAATTTAATTCGAAGTTAGTCTTTTGCAATTTAAACAAATCCTTAATCCTTGTTCAAATCAAAGAAATTTCTATTGCCTAAAGATAACCTAAAGCTAGCTATGTGTGACTTTGTAAAAAAAGAGAAAAAAAAAATTTATATATCACCTTTCACTTCACTGACAAGTATTGCTCAGATAAATTCATGTACCATGTCTTATGCACTTAGCTTTTCGCATTCTACTCTTCAAGCTCTTTTATCTGATACGCCTGCCGATACCAATAGTGGTATCAATCAGAGAAAATTAATTCGCCAAGTCGTGGTGTCCAGTATATCCATTTTGGAATTAACCCATTGTCCATTGTTGGGCAGATAGTGTATATTTATTTGAGGAATGCACAAAATAGTTTAGAGCATTCTCTCTTGTTTACCTAATCATTAATAAGCGTGAAGCCTTAAAAAGACTTCATGCGGACATGAGCGTAAAGTAAATGTGAAAAATTTCAGTTTTCTGTCTTTATTTTTTTTTTTAATTTGCAAGTAATGAGCGAAAAAGACCACAAATTTTGTATATAGAAAAACATAACTGCGTTCAGCTTACGATTCACTGCGAGCTTCTGCTTTGACCAAATTTGAAATCGATATCCTCGTTTTGGCAACCAGGAGAGTGTCAAGAGCACACACCACACGGACGGCCAGACATGGCTTAATCAATTCAGAATTTCATGCCGTTCAAGAGTATATATACATTATAGGGTCTCTGTGGCTGCCTTTTTGGTGTTGCAAACATTCTGACAAAGGATGAGTATATCCCCCATCCTTCAGTGGTGGGAGTAATAGTAAGGAGGTTTATGTTATGATACCGCACTATATAGTATATTTGCTACACATTTCTAAACGATATTTATTAGTCTTTTTGAAAAGTCTAAGTGAAAAATCACTTGAGTTACTTTACGCCATTATCGTGATGACTTTTTGTTATATAAAAGAGCAGTTTACAGTCAATGGAGTTTTGAAAAAATTATTGCCTGACTTGAAAGCTGTTATTTGAGAAATCTGTGCAGACACGCTAAACACTTGCTGTGAACTTTCAACCAACACCTAAATAGAATGGCTAGCTCATGTTCGAGATATTATCCGCACACGACAAACATACACATGCACTCATATGTATTGAAAGCAATTGCTTTTAATGACGCCATTTAAATGCAACACACTTTTCAATTCACATACATTAGTATACATTAATAACTAACACTGAATGTTCTCCCAAGCATTCTTCTTTTTTCTTCTTCTTTTTTTTTCTTTATGTTCAACCGCTATGTTCTATACGCACACTACATCAAAACTATGCAATGCACTCAGAAGGTCATCGCTTTCGTAGCTCTTTGCTATTAGTCTTTTCAGAAAACTGTGTGTTCATCGGGAAATCTCGAGACAATATATCCGTCTGAAATGATCAAGATGTTTAAAAAATCCCGCAAAACAACAAAAACAAAATGTAACCAAGTTTTAAATTTAAATTTAAAAATTTGATTTTCCGGACATACTTTCTGTACCGGTATTACTACAACACTTAATTCCTTGACACGTTAAGCCATCGTTTCTCTCGAAAGGCGCTTCTTCTCAAAACGACACGCACCATAACTCCAACAATTTTCGTTCGATTATTTTTTTTTTTTGTTTTTGTTTCCTTCTTTTTGCAATATTGTAAGCTTTTAAAGGGAAGTACGATGGATTTTTAATCGATTCACTTAAAGACCATTTATTAACAGAACAACAAACTTGGGACTTTTTCATCCAAATACTTGCAAATCACATCAAAATTTGAATTTTTTAAAAATCCCTTTTACTTTCCAGCTGACAGATGCGTAGATTAAATGATTTCTCTGTTTTTTAGATTTACATTTGAAAGCAGCAACACCACCTGCTACAGCTTTGACTCTGGTATTGTAATAATGTTCTTCTAATACTCAAATGTATGCCCAATAATTTTCTCGAATATTGTTATTGCATTACTCCTTCCCATGTGTTAAAAATAAACTTGAGTTTATAAAATGTTAGTCGGATCTTCATAATCTGGAAAAATGACATTGATCTCAGAACGAACGTAAATTCAGTTCCGCATATTTTAGATGAACCTACTCGACTCTTACAGTATTCAAGACTTTAATAGATAACAGAAATAAAAATTGAGACAATTTGAAGGTTTGAGGTTATGAAGTAGGAAAACTCACTTCGTTTCACGTCACTTGCGACCTTATTTTAGATAAAAAGAAGTTGTCAACGGACCCACTAACCGATGCAACTAATTTTTAGCCTTAGCCTAGCATCATGTTTGCTTATTTTTTTGACAACGTTTTGATAAAGAAGCGAAAAAAGGATCGACTACGCTATTCACAGGTTTTTGTGCGTCGAATGTATTTAGCAAATTCCTTATTCCGCTTATGGTAAGCATAGCAAACGTATTAATTCCTATACAAATATATTTTGCTTCCAAATTCTGGTCCCATTGGCATTAATTGATATATCCTTTGCTATGGTACATGAAACATGATAAAATAGACGAGAAATTGAGAAAGAGAGAAAGAGAGAGAGAGAGAGAGAGAGAAATAATGATAAAATGATTCAATTATTTCCCTGTTTCGGTGAAGTTCTTCACTCTCTCACACTTTCAAAGCTGCACGATTATTAATCAATTTTCGCGATAGCTTAGACATTCATATGCTAAATCTGCCTGATGGAATTAAGACATTGCCTTACTTAATTGCTTTCAAAAAAGCACCGCCTATCGGGTATTCGTCTACTTACTTAAATGAAAAATTCTCATTTTTCCACTTGAAAGGGAGAAAAGAGAAGGGAGAAACTAATATTTTTACCTCTTTTCAATCAATTAAAGTCAAATCTTTGTGGCTTTCACTGACTTGCCTATCGCTAACAATTAACGTGAAATGCCTCCATTATTAAAACAATTGCCGCGAAAATATCGTATTCTCCCTTCATCTTATCGGTATCGACCTACTTATGTAAATCGAATCCGAACGACAAACTCTTTAGAAACTCAGCGATTAAATTTCAATAAATATGTTCGTTACAATTAAAATAAATTAGTTTACGATGTGCGAGAATCACTTTTACAAAGGAATAGTAGCTTATATATTACGTAATAGCAATGATTCGAAATATTGGAAATGTTGAAAAAACAAATAAAAAATAAAACCGTTTCTATAAACATTTGCAATTAATTCACTTTGACGAAAATGCTTCATATCGTCTTATCAATAACTCTTGTAACATGTAGTTCTGACCGCTTATCTGACAGTACAATAGCTTTTCACTCGAAGCTCGATACAATCGAATGCATATCAATTATGTGCATAGATTAATATGATGCGCATAGAGTAATATTTCCCCCTAGTACTTCGACGTATAAATATATTTGCATTTGCATTGAAAGGCATTGAGGCCATGACACTGCTTCTTTCTATATCGTCTTACGTAGTAAAGAGTGGATCAGATTATACTCACTTATATTCTTTAAATTTACTCCTTTTTTTTTTTTTGTTACAATTTCCTTTCACTTTAAAGCATGTTGATCCCTTTGTGCTTATTTTTAATCATTCCCGACAGAAACAAATACAAATAAACAAAAACAAATGGGAAAAGTAAGTGTGCAAGTCACGCTGCGCAAATTAAAGAGTACAAGAAGAACAAGAAGAAGAAAAGTGAAAATGAATTTTATGCCTATTGAAAGTGTCAGAAAGCATTTTTTCTTATTGCTAACAGTAGCAATAATGGCCGTAAGGCAGTCAAAGCATGAGAAAGGTACAACAAAACGTAGCAACAAAACGTCACGAATATAATTTTCATTCTGCTTTGAATTTTGAAGATGTAATTGTCATCTTGAATTCTTCCAATTCTATTAAATAAGAAAACAGAATTTTTTTTTTTTTCTTTAAAAAAAAAAAGGTTTAATATTTTAAATGAATTTAATTGTCGTTACGCTTAATTGCGAATGAGAAAGAGAAGCAAATACGCTCGACTAATGCTTTAAATTACTTTATGAGGTTTATTAAAACGTTAAGACGTCCATCCAAGCAAGCAACCATTCGCTGTGACAGTGTCTTCATGGCATTGCCATTTGAATTAAGTGAGTCGTATTGATACTTCTACTTAATGACTTCAGTCCTTCAGAGTTCACAAACTACCAGAAATTTCTTTGCCACGTATCTACAACGTAACAGTTGAATTTCAAACCTAATGTTTGCGACATAGGAAACACGCCACAAAAAAGGCCAATGAGTGTAGTTGTTAAAGACTGAAAGTCCAGGAATGAAGTCGAAGGCTCCAATCAATGCAAGCTGATAATCTTTCGATTCAATTTAATTAAAAAACTGATTTCCTGCACACGCTTGGAGAACGCATCATAAATTGGTTGGAATTAAGTTTTCCTCGCACAATTATTCAGCTCATCTCCTGCTTAAAGAACATTTTGCTTTTTACATCCACTTTTCGTATAAAATTTAAATCCTGAAAATTTCTTTATAACTTGTACGTGAATTTTCCCGTGTGCTTTTTATAATTTTTTAAATTTCCTGAAAAAAAAAAAAAAACAAAAATGGATGGTCTATTTTCTCATTTTTTCGATTATATGCGTAAGACGCGAACAACAACGTCAGGTAAAAAAGTGAAAATACGTTTTGTGCAAATTTTCTGCATTTCTATGCATGAAAAAAACAAAAGTTTTTATAGAAAGCAGTTTAATATGCGCAAACTTGTTTCGAATTTCTTTCATAATATTTTTCAGTTGATTTTTGTATATTAAACCGTTAATCGTATTAACGGCCATATTAACTGGACAAATAAAATATGATTTTAAAAAGTTAAAAGCATTGGACAGTTAAAGTCATTTCCCGATCGACATGCTATCCTGCAAAATTTTCTTATTCTATTTCGCTTATGGGTTTTTTCAATTACACGCTTACACGGTTAGCTATTGTTTCCTCCACCAAGCAAAACATAAGTTTTCAGTCTTTTTTTCACTCTCTCTCTCTCTCTCTCTCTCTCTCTCTTTTTCTCTCTCCCTCTTTCTGAAGACCGTCAAATTTGCTTTTAGATCAAGCGGTTTTGCAAATTAATGATATCGTAATGAATTCACTTTTTCTTCTCCGCCCATAATGTACAGCAACTAATTTCCCTTTTTCGATGTCGTCAGAACAACACAAAACAACAAAAAGCTGTTTATCGACATTTTTCTATTTTAGAAATTTTCTTCACTATCTACTACATACTAATGTAGAAATGTCGATTTCTTCTGTCTCTTTAAAAGTTTTGTATAAATTTTTATTAACCTTTAATATGGTTTTCAACGCTTCCTTCCTATTTATGCCTTCTTTGAAAATTCTACAGCTCGAATTAATTCTATGCAGTAAAAAACACAAGTCTTAGCATAATAGAATACTAATTCAGATGACGCCTAGATTCAATGACAGATATATATTTAAATAGCAAATAAATGCCAATTCGTGTTTGTAGGTGGTGCACTTTCCACCTGACATTGTATTAGCCTCTCCTTCGAATCAAGTACAGTTCAAGTACATGCACATCTTGTGCGTATTTCTAAATACTTACTTTTATTGATTTTTTAATTACTTTCTGTACAGCTACAGCACCTTTTGTTCGCCGTCTTTTATGCGCTTTTTATTTGTACGATTGTGGTTTTACGCAACTTATTTGGTTTGCGCGATTTCTTTAGTGTAACTTTTCTTCTACGGTACATGAAATATCTATGGAGATGGAAAGAGACAAGAAGAATATGCGCTTCTGTAACACTGCGACGAGTCGTATGAAATTATACACGACTTTAGGGAAATATCGTCGTGTTTGAAAAAAGAAATTAAAATCTTTTTAAAGGTTTGCATGTGCAATTTAATTAATTATTTTGCTAGTGAATCGTTGATATATATTTGCCGGGCGGTTTTTCTTTTGTTGGCGTTATACTCCTCTACCCTACCCTATCCTAAAATAAATTCTCCTTAAATTGTTGCAAGCAATCATTTATTGCAAGTATTTATGAACCTTTGAATATATGTTCTTTGCGGTTTTCTACCCTGCAAGAACATGTTCACCTATGACTTATGTGCTTTCTTGAGATAGATAAGCATTTGTCCATCATTTATTTGCGATTGCGGTCTCATTTTAGATAAGCAATCGTAGCAATATATCAAAACAAGAAGAAATTTTTTAATAGAAATTTGTTTTATTATAAAAGCAAACTTTTTTTTCATTAAATTGTGGAGAAACTGATGCCGCTTTTTCTTAATACACAGAAATGGCCTATGTTTGTAACAAGGCAGTCGCTGACATTAACGCTGACATTAAGTTAATTGCTGAAAGGTGTAGCTAGCAATCTTTTTTTTTTTTTTTTTTCTTTTGCTGATAACTCCCATCGCAACTCTTTGATCATTCAGATTCGATGATTATGAAATCAAAACGAACTCACATTAGACCTCAAGATATTAATTATGATTATTACGCAGACTTCGTATCATACATTAGACCTGGAGTTTTGTGCTTTTCCGAACTTTGCTGAAAAATAGCAAAACATAGACAAAGACTGTAAACAATATGTGATTAGTTGATATTTTGTACCTGATGTCTAGAAAAAATTCGATTCAAAAAATTCATGATCACTATCGATTGCTATGCAATACTTTTTTAAAGTAAAATAGATTAGTAAAGCAAATACAGTTTATACCTTAAAAGCTTCTAAGCCCTACGTTGAACGGTGCTTAAAAGAAAGCAAACACTAAATCATGGAACCTATATAAAATATGAATCCGTAAAATTTATGATCTTGTCGAAGTGGACTGCACATAGATTCTTTGAGCTTTCAATTAGCCGAAACAAACCGACAGCATCAACGCCCATACTGTGTATATTCCACATACACATTTAGGCTGATCAGCTATACGTAGTGTATGAGGAACTATTTCGTTTTTTGGGGAAGGCTCTGGCAAATGGCAACTTTTTAGAGTCAGGAATGCGCTTACATGCTAAAAGACAGAGTTAAATCACTTTTTAGTATGACAACGATCGGCCATTTCTTCCAGCACTTTAGAAAACTCCTTTCCACCTTGCACCGCATTCATCACACATTGCTCTTTTTGATTAATATTTCTTTCAAAAGATAAGTTGTGGCCACTTTGAGCAGCGGCTCTTTTCTTATTGTCCTTCTATGGATAATTTAAAAATGATCAGTTGTTTCGAGTGGGTGCTCATACATCATCAGAAAGATAGAGAAAGAATTGCATAACAATAGAAACTACCTTCAATAAATGTAAGAGGCTGCGCGTCTCATTGTGTTATGATCCAGACGATTACTGCTTACAAGATTACGAGCATTGATCGACTTGTGGGGAACTCCTGTGGCTCCCTTGTGGTTATTTGTAACATCATATGAGTTTGCGTGTGTAGAAGTGCATGGGTATATGTTTGATGGAAAGGTTTTTCAGGCTTTTACGGTCCACAAAAAAAGGCATAGCGTTTTTCCCAATACATGGCTTTAGAGTTGCCTAACTCTTACAATGCTAATCCTATCCAAATACACCCTTAATGCTTGTGAAAGGTGAAAATTTATTGATTGTAAAAAAAAAATATTGAAAGATTTGTTAATTCAGTCGAAAGTGATTGCTTCCTGAAAATGAGTCAAAATTCTGAACAAATTTCTTATATATTGCAATACCGTTGTGACCAAGACGATAATGCTCGTTCATAGT
This sequence comes from Glossina pallidipes, assembly GCA_000688715.1. Lineage (NCBI taxonomy): Eukaryota > Metazoa > Arthropoda > Insecta > Diptera > Glossinidae > Glossina > Glossina pallidipes. The sequence goes on along the minus strand of KK499870.1, from coordinate 77,085 downwards.
ATTTTTATGGTGAGATGCGTTACGGAAATTGGTCGACCGCGCTTTGGTCGAGCGGTGTTAACGAAATCGACAAAAGCGTTTAGGAAAATGAGGAGGACCGGAGGTGCATTTTATTTTACAATATTTGCTGCGAAACTAGGTATTGACCAAAACCATTTGCATGAAACTGGATACGAATAGGAAGGAGCTCGATATGAATTAACATCGAAAGATTTCATGGGTAGAATTTCCAACTTGAAATCGCTGCTGAAACGAAGAGAAGGCAAGTCATTTTATAGGAGATCGGTAACGGGCGACGAAAACGCGGCCACACATGACTATAATGTGTGAGATAGATCGCTGTCTCACATGGATGAATTTGTATAACCGCTGGTAGAGGCCCGGACAGACGCAGGATTGGAATGAAATCGTACATTATTAACTTTATTAGCTTGGGTAGACGATTAATATTATTTTGCAATCTCAATATCCAATGCGATTAAAGAGCGCTACTCGGACAAAGTGCCCACAAATTGCCATTAGGAAAGGCGTTGTTTTCCATCACGATAATGCCAGACCACACGTTACTAGTGACTGAAAGAGCTTAGCTGAGAAGTTCTGCTGCGCCTGTCGTACAGCCCGCATACTACCCATCCGAATACGCTTGGTTTTGCTCTTTTCTTTGTTTTGCGAGACTGACTTCTAAAGAGATTTGAGAAAATTACTTGGATTAGTTTTTAATCCACAATGGCACATAAAGTTCTTTCAAAGTGTAAGAAAAATATGCTTCAACTGCAAAAAACAAAAAAAAACATCGCGAACTGTTTTCCTTTATTTATTATATATCGTTGTTTTTATGTAATGCATGAATAGAGAATAAAGCTGAGAGAAGCGACCACGTTATTTGCGCTCACATATTTTTATCTGCATAATAGTAAGGACAACCATTAACGTTACCCGTCATATCTGTATGTTATGTCGGTATATTTGCATGATATAGTGAAATTTTTTTTAAAAATTTCTATATATGTAACTGTATGTGTATAGGTTCAAAATGCATACAGCTGCACATATGCATATTTTATGAAAGCATTATTATACGGTCGATTGGTGCTGCTGGTTTCCGTTTGACGGACTGACTTGGTTAGTAGTTATTTGATTACGTGATTTGACAAAACGATATGAGAATAAATGAAAAAAAAAAAAAGATGTATTTTCATAGTGATTTTTTAACACATGCGACATTATGAACAATTCATCTCTACACATATTGCATGTAAATTTAATAAATGCACACAGCTCAGCATATATATATTGTATTGTCACTGGCGCTTCAGCTTTATAACATAATCTTACTCTGCAGGCACTATTTTGTCCATTAATATTTGCGAAAAATGCTTTTGTTTGTTTAAATTGCTAGAATTGAATAAACTTTACTCAAAAGGAGACTCTATTTGAATGCATGCAACACGATATTTGGAAAAAATATTGAGACCATAAATTCGGAAATAGTTTGCTAGCATCTCTTAAATGAATGCAATAAATGAAATGAATATACGATCGTTGACCTCAGGTTAACTACCATGTCATCGGCTTGCATAATAATCGAAATTTATCATTCCAAAGGCCCGAGTAATGTACCGACCCGGTTACTTATATTTAGTTAAAATTTCTAGTGCAATGATGCATACAATGGTACGTTTTTCTTCAACTGTTGCTCTTGAACTATATTTTTTTTTCTTTCCACGAATCTCGTAGTGCGTCGATCCTACGGGCAAACTCGAATCTTACTACTCAACGTCGCGTTAATTCTTATACAAACGTGTAAATTCTACACATGCATTCGTTTGTTTGTTTGTTTGCTTGCGTTTGCTTGTACATAAATACATACGTAATATTTCTTAGATAGAAAAGAATTTCTGTTGTTGCTGCCTTCTTTTTCATAACCATTTCCCTATATCCGCTTAAAGCTGCAGATGAAATTGTTCATGCTTTTTTGGAAGGTGCTTGTTTTTTTTTTTTTTTGCAGTTACAATATCCACCATCAAATGGAACATATTAAATCACATATTAAGGTTGCAACGTATAGCCAAAAGTTGTTATCTCAAAACTTTTTATTAGAATTACATTTTCGGAACATAAATCTCTGTTTATTATCATTACAAGTGTTTCAATAAATGAAAAATTGCAGATCTAGCGGCCATAGGATCTCGGGGGCCCCTTAACATAAAAATAAATGCAAGAAATAAATTTTGCGGGCATATTGTGACTGATTCTACGCGAGAGTAGAAGTATCGGTGTGAGACGTCTTCCATGAGAAAACTTTTAACTGACTCTTTTTTTCCTATCACCCTAGTATCATATTTTAAAATGGGAAAATTTCATGAGGAAAAATCTGCCTTTCTTTTAAATGAAGGCAAGATGAGTTAAAGAAATTTTTAACTAATGGAACCTTTGCAAACAATTCCGTTGAAGCCTTTATGTAACTAAAATGTCCCGATGTTGAATAGTATGCAATAATTGCATGGTTTATATGAAGATAGAATCGATTATAGCATACCCTACGATGTCTGCAATAGTCATCAATTTATTGCCAGCGTCACGCAATGTACGGACATCGCATCACCAATTGAAACAATTCAGGTATACGCCTCTGTCCATTGCATCATTTTTTGTTGTTTTTATACTTAGTTTTCGCATCTACTTATCGTTCGATATCACGCGTCATTGTTGCAAGTTTGTTATGCGACTGCAATAATCAAAAAACTGAAACAACTTGGGAAAAGAAAGGAAAAAAAAAGAAAAACTATCAAAATTTCATAAAAATTTGCTCAATAACGGTTCTAGATATGATGCCTATAATTGTTAAGTCTCCATAATATAAGTCCCGTACCAATCGAAAACTGTTCGTTATTTATGTTATGTATTTTTACAAAAAGTAATGAAATTTCAAACCGAAACAAATAAAGTTTTCCTTTTTTGTTTTTTACTTATCCAACTGATGGGTGGGAATAGATTGATCCCCAAGTGCCTGCCGCAGCAAACTCAGTGTCATCAGCTCTAGTAGTTCCCTGATCTCAGATCTGTACTTTAAATGGCGTTTCGCTTTACTCGTTAAGCGAATGTGACCAATAAAACCACAGAGAGTATTCTTCTAGTTTGTTCTTCTCTGGCCAATTACGCTCTTTATATGTTTGTTTTTGGTTGTTTTTTTTTTTCTTTTTATAGCTTACGCCATCGCACTGAAGGACTTTAAAGTTAAGTATCATTAAGCGTTACGTTTTCTACTCATCAATATCTTCTGCGTTCATAACAAATAAGTTGTAATTGTCGAAAACTACTTCAACTTAAGTTGGAAAACATTTCATAAAACTCTTAGCTATCTACATAAATTTTTACCTACATAAGTGATGTTTTTACCGAGTTCTAAAAAACCCAACTTCCTGGGCAAAAAAATGCAGTTCTATATCGAACTAAAACAGCTTTGAGCAACTACACAACTTCGCCTAATACAGCAATTTACTCGTTTTATTAATAATACACCAAAAATTACACATTGAACAGTTTTCGCCCGCATGAACGCCCGCTTACTCGAGGATGCCCAAAATATCACACGGCGTGATCCAAACTTAGCAAACTTAATTTACTTTATGAAAATTTTATTACCTTTCAGTTTCCTTCATAGAAAACTCTTCAGAGCATGGTTTCCATGGTAACATCATAGGTGTTTGGGTTTAAAAAATAGAGCTGCGCATGTGATCCGAATTCCCTACCGTTCCTTTTTTCGCTAAATTCCTACTATGTGCCAATTTACATCGTAAGATATTAAAAATTAAATCTTTTTCTGAGGGGCTCATTATTCATGAGAAATCCTATATGGAACGGTGTGGAATATTTATTTCACACCGGAATATTCATTCCACACCGTTCTTCTTAATATTCTTGTCTTATATTCATGTCCAAATTCAACTTCTCTGCTAATTTATTATTGTGAACAAATTTTCACCATGAAATATTGAGAATTATACCTTTTGACCACATAAGGACTCACGTTTCGTAAGAACAGTTATATGTCATGGCGTTAAAAAAAGATTTCTAGTCAAACAAATTTTTCATATTTCGTAACTTAGAATATTTATGTACTATATCTCAGAGAGTTTTGTCAAACAATTTTCAAAAGTACAATTTTAGGAAAGATTGTCATATGGAGATTGGCTAAAAAAGTACACCGATCCGAACTATATACAAAAGCGTTCGTCCTTGAGCCAAAGCATGTCCATGTACCAAACTTCATCAAAATTTCTGAACAATTGTGACCTGTGAATTGAACACACAGTATACGTGGAGAGACATCGGACGGAAGAAGAAGCTTCGAATCTTTTCTGAATTGATCGATATAATAAAAGGCGTGTCTATCCGAACTCCTTCTGGGCGCTACATACATCCGCACAAACTTTTATTAATTATGGCTATCACATATTCGGACTAAACTCAAGATAACTAACTGTTCTTGTTCTAGTTTCACAAAAAGTACCCTCCTCTTCTCACTCTATACCATTACTTCCATAAATATTTATGTGTGTATGCATATATACAGTGCGAGTATATATACATATGCTTGCATGGATATATAATATATGCATGAATGCACACATACATATGCACTAGTATTTGGTTCTCTTATCTACCTGATAACTTTATTTCCGTTGCAAGAAGAAAAAAATAAAAAAAAAAAGGAAAAAACTATTATACGAAATATTCAAACTGAATTTTAAATATTATTAGATTTGTTGTTTCGCATGTGACAGCTGGAAAGGTAAAGTTGAATTCTCAACTAGCCTATGGCGCAGCATTTTAATGACAGACTAACCGATTGATGTGCATTTCAAAGACGCAAGTCCCTATGCACATATTATATCACTCAGTTTTTCATTTTCATTTTTTCTTTCAAATATTGTATATACTGTACTATATACTAGATATACTATATATTTTGTATACTACATGCAATATGCACCATATACTATGTGCCATATATACCATATATTACATATAGTATATACTATGTACACTGTATACTATATACTACGCACTCTATATAATATATACATTATCTACTATGTGGGTATATACTATATACTATACGGTATATAGTATATGGTATATAGTATATATATATACTACTATCCATTTACAGTTATATACACTAAATACTATATACTACTACATATACTACTACTATATATATATATATATATATATATATATATATATATGATATATAGTATACAGCCTATTTAGTACATCGTATATAGTATATGTATAATATAGTATCATATAGTATATATATAGCATAGTATACTCGTTTATATTTCGTTTCTTATTGAAAATTAAAAAATGTATTTTAAATCCAAAAAAAAAAAAAACATTGAGCGATATGAGTCGTCCTTATTAATGGAAAATCACTGATTATTTTAAAATATGTGTGCAATGATAATTTACGAAAGGGTTTTCATTGGGACGCTTATCGCGATGTTTGACTTGTAGGCCGAAAAGTATTGAAAGTTCAGTCTTTCTTAAATCTTAGGCTTAAATGAAAATGACAATCACCCATAACTACGCTTTCTTTGATTTAGATGCAGATATAGATCGAAATTTTCCTTTCAAAAATCCTTCCAGAAAACATTAACAACATGGCACTGGAACGTGCTGCGATCTCCGCTCTATTCACCACGCATTCCTTCTTCTGACTGACACTGTTTTCAACCCACGATATGCATCTCCTAAGATAAATAAACCAAAGTCCTCGTTTATATATATATGTGGATGGGTGGGTGATTAAATTATTCGTTTTTATCGAAAAGTTTTACATAAATCGAAACCAACACTTGTACAATCTTAGGATACGATATCCGTTCTAGCATAAACATGAAAATATTGTCTGAAAATACATGTACTAAGTTTCCCGAGCTCAGGTCGTATGTGCAAACCGCGACTTTTCATCGTAGATGAAGCAATCAAAACGTATACGAACGGACATACGTGTCTAATTTATTTAAGAATCTTTGGAGTCTCACGGTATAAAAGAAATTGGGAACGTAATACGTTGTCGTCGTACACTGCTCGCCATATATTTCTAATCCAAGTTAGGTTGTTTATATAACCTAAACAAGTCTTTCAATATGTAAAGCATACTTTTAATAAAACCCAATTTGTGGTTCATGAAAGAAGTAAAATATCAGCTCGGCACTAGTAAGTAAACTAATTCACTGATTTTAACAGCATCATAATCAAAAGGCAGCATCTATATATAAAAATAGTTTTTATATGAAGACATGTTTATATATATTTACATGATGGCATCTTAAGAGAAATTTTATGCATTTATGTATCTTGCTGTGACGACATCGTATACAATTTTCGCAAAATGCGCTGAATTATGAAACGAAGGGAAATAACGCGACTCTCATTGTTACAGTTTCTTGTTAAAAAGTAACAAATTTTTCAATTCTTTTTTTCTCTCTTCCCATCTCTCTACTTATGTCTCTTACAGTTCCAATGCATGTAACTATGTAATTATCTTAAGTGTTTCAGTCGGTGAATTGAATAGCGTTTTTGGTTAAATATGTTTGCAAAAAAGTCGCTCTTCTTACACCAAAAAAAGAAAAAACCGGCGCTCTTGTATTGTGAATAATTAAAAGCGTGGATCACTTAATTTACGGGTACAAGTTGAATGACAAGTGCGTTTGCCGAGATCAAAGGGTTTTATTTTCTCAATGTGCGTATGCGTCTCATCTTTCTCTTCTGCAGTCCATTACGCCTAAGCTTTTTGAATAGCAGTACGCCAGTACGCTTCACTTCCGACCAAACGGTAGTCATTCGCAATGCGCTTAAGTCTCGTCACATATATTTACATATATTTGTTCAAAATTGATTAAGCATCCCCGACTCTTTTTTTTTTTCGTTGTTCAGCACACAGTAATTCATTTCACACGCTTGTCAGTTCGATATAAAGACGTTTTCTTGCAAGCATAAAATCACAAATGCTGCAAACACTTCCAAAATGCACACTGAGCTGCATATCCGCAGGAGTGTGTCCACTGGGTATACTTTATTACAACTTGTATTATATATTAGGTTTTTAACCTAAGAATCCACTCACTCATATATTGGGAAATTCTTCCGAGAAACATTAGCAGCATTGCACGGGAAGGTGCTACCATCTCTGCTCTACTTACCAGGCATTCACTCCTCCGATTGACACTGTTCCCTACGGATGACTTATAGCTTGTTCTAGCAGTGCTTCAATTTTGGACACTGGCAAAAGACCAGATGTCCTTTCCACAGCAAGCTCACATCTTGTTAAAGACAAAACTGCACTTTACCCAGAGGTAAAATGTTTGTATACCAGATATTTTTGAACACCAGATATTCTTCAAAATATGGGTTGACAGTCATAAGAGGAATGCGGCCACATTATAAACTTAAACAGTCGGATTAATTAACTAATCATTAATCGGTATAGTCTTCATTAAGTTTAATTCGCTCGCTTCCGATTATTTTCCAATCCATTTAACATATTTCGGAAGTAATCGCCCAACTTAACCATATATTTGTGCAATAAAAAAATTATGAAATAGTCAAAGTAGAACTCATCCCAACTTTTCAATTCTATATAGACGTTGTGTTGAGTAAGGGTTGATAGGAGAGAGGTTGATAAGTAGCATTTTAGATAAGGCAGTTAAGCCGTATCTCGATGGCACAAATGGAAAATCTATTTAAAAACATTTTAATAACATTTCGCACACATGCGTACACATATAAAAATATATATAATGCAATATGTTAAAAATACCTATAAATTTATAAAATATCTGTTAAATCTGTCAGCACTTGTATGGACATTAAACCAAACGTGTTTATTATTGTTTATAAATCTGTCAACTAGTGACCCAAATTTTTTTTTTTTTTTTTTTTTCTTATTATCTACATTTATATGCATTGAATTTGATATATGTATACATATATGGTAAACACATGAAAACATATTGTCCAGATATATATAATATATATATATATATATATATATATATATATATATATTATGTTCATGTTTGAAGCAAAGGTAAAAAATTAAAGCAAAAACATCATTTGGCCCTTAAACCATTTTTTTTTGCCATTTTCCGTTATATTATTATGTCCTCTACGATAAGATAATTGCAGAAAAATCTTTATACCCGATTGTGCGATGCAGATATATGGAAGAGAGATTTCCGAAAATAATATATATATTCATCCCGCTCATGCCGCCTTCCTGACCTGATTTGTCATATATGTTTGCTACATAATGCCTGCTCTTTCAAATTATAGGAAAAAAGTTGAAGCTGTTGGCTAAAGTGCCACAGAAAAAATTTGTTAAAATTTGTACCAGACCTGAACTTTGGCAGAAATACTTAGAAGGTTGAAGAAAATTTCGCGCCAAAACTAATCCCCTACGGGCAATTGAGAGGGTCACAATTAAGAGATGACCTTACAATTGTTTTAAAACAGAAGACAAATGCAACTTTGTACTTCTGCTACACGCTCCGAAGACAGAGGACGACTATACTCGATTTGTTTTTCCATAGCATAGCATAGGATACAAACAGTCATTTCGGACTGTCGGTTTGCCCGTTCGTCGCTTGTCTATTCCTAAAAGGTTACTTAGGTGTACTTACAAAACCTAATAAATAGTTTGCTTCTTCCTATCGGCCACCAGTTTTAAAATGGCTATCATCTGTTAGTTTAAGTTAAAAAAAATGAAAGACACTGACATGACAACGATCCATCCTAAGCCTGTTGCAACAGAGAACAAACGCCCGCACACAAATCGATCAAGGACATATTTAATTTGTAAGGACTCTTGAAAGTATTCTAATGAATAACAAATCTTTGACAAACTGGACATATCCACGCTCCGGTATGTATGAAAAGGATTGTTATTTATGCATATATATTCCATATAAGCGTCGTATTAGCACGGTTGTCCAACTTGGTGCTTGTCTTCGTCGTTCGCATATTATATGCAATGGTACTACGTTCTGATACGTGAAATCGACTCAGCAAGAGAAGAATATTTCAGTATATTTAAGTCATGTACTCACATGGAGACACTTATTCCTCTCCCGCAGAAATACTTAGCTCGCTTATAACAAAATAGTACCGTTCCCTTTGTATAGTCCATACAGTCCAAGGTTAAAGGTACAGGTATGATAATTTACAACATCAGGTAACTAATGCCATAGAGTATTGCGCGCACCCTCTCTGACGTATTGCCACACGTATCTAATGCGTGCTATCGGACAGATAAAGAAAAATCCGAAGATAACAAAATAGAGAGACGGATATTTTCGGCAACTGACCAATCACTGTTTAGGTTCGTCTTTACGCGTTTAAAAATGCGTACTAAAGTCATGCTTCTTATCTTCTTTTTATACCCTACACCACTTGTTATACCTTTTATCATACCGAGTAATTCAGAATCAATTTCTAAGTCATTCTACGCTTGTCTGCCCGTCTTTCATTCAACATAGAAGTCGCAGTTTTTCAGATATTTTAATGAAATTGTGTACACTGGCGTGTTTTGTCCCAAGGACGAGCGCTATTGGAGACGATTCCAATCGAACCATTATTTGAATTACTGTAAGTTAGTGTAGGGAATTTATTGATGGGCCGTGGGTCACTATAATGTTTGTACTCGTTTTTGCCTGTACGTTGATGATGTACATAGAAATTATTAGAACCCGAAGGAAATAATCATTTACGATAAATGTGTCTATAGTAAAAAAAAAAAAATATACTTATTATTAATTGCACTAAAATCATTATACATTTTATAAAAATAGCTCGCCGTGAGGAAACGAAAAAGCCAATCCTATTGCATGATCGACAAAGTAAATGGAGACCCAAGGAAATAAGTCGGGCACTCAAGGTGATGGCGAAGACGTCCATTTGCTCTCTAGCGCCGGAGAATTCTCACTTCAGTCTTTGGTGGCAGTCTTACGCTAGCGTCGGTAATTTAACAATTTATGATCAGATCAACCTCTACAAACATTCACAAGAACGATGAATTCCGTCAAAGTTCTCTAATTAGTTATATCGTGCTCTATGGGAAGCTTTCAAGCTTGTCTTTAATACCCAAAATTTTCAAATTTATTTTTTTCTTTACCTTATCTTCAACTTTTCAAGACTTTTTCATGACTTTGATTCTTCTTATAGAATGCGTTCAGCGGAATATATGTTTTATTGAATCTTTCAGAGATATGCACAATTTTCAAACTTTTTGGTCTTTCTTATAGCTTATACTCAGAGAAATACAATTTTGCGAGATTTTTTTCAGTGAAAAAGGATTTAAAAATTTTTCCTTATTTTTTGTAGTTACGTTTCGGTTTTTTTCTTTTGGCGATTATTATAATGAATTCACTCGAAAACTCTCCTCTGGAACGGGATAAACTTTTCTTCCCAACCCTTGTAGTATCCATCGTTGTAGGTCACCGCTAGAAAGATAAGGCTTAGCCTTAGCAATATAGCGACCGAGAGACATTGTCTGGTGCCCCCATGTAACCGTACCCTAAGCACTTTCATTACTTCTGCCCGTTCTAGGCGAAACAAAGCTGATGAGCGCACGTGATCGAGAAGGGCTTTATCAACTATAATATGGCATATGTCTTATGAGTGCCCCACGTCTATATCTACTCCAGTTTCTTCAAGATAATTCGAACATTTCCCTCGACGTTTGCTAAACATTTCACAAAGAAATAATAACGACATTTGTCGGGGTTGAGTAATAGTTAGTTCATTTATTACTTTGATAATCGCTTTTTAAATTGTTTATTAATACAAATAGATTGCGTCATGTAATGCTCAACTGCGCTTACAGGTGAGAAGACGCAATATTTTTATCATCCTACAAGGAATGTTTATTTAGTAATATATGCATATTAAGTGTTCTTCAACAAGTTATTTCGTAAAACGTGTCCTCTTGATTTCCTTTATTAGCTGCACAAATAATTATATTTCATTTTATTAGTTATGTTCAGTTGGAAATCCGTATTCAATTAAAAGAATGCTTGTTTTTCTTTTTTTTTTTGTTATATATAATAAACTGTGTACACAGCATAAGGAGCATAGTCGATTTATTAAATGTTTGCCAACCATTGTAAGACCAACGATATAAAGTATATGCAAGAAATGAATTTAAGACATCCATCAGTCTGATTATGAACTCAAGACTTTCAAAAAAAAAAAAAAAAAAAAGAAGTAAGAAAGTTATTCTCGGCGGAGCCGAATCTGGCATATCCACCACTATGCTTTTCGCATCCTACTCTCCAAGTTCTTTTATTTGCTACCCATATTGCTTGTATTATTAAGAAAAATTAATCCACCAGGTGGCGGTGTCTACCATATTCCTTTTAGTATTAACCCATCTTCATTTGAGGAATGTACAAAATAGTTTTAACCACTCTTCCTTGTTTGCCTTACGGTAAATAAACATAAAACCTCAAAAAAGTGAAAAAAAGAAAATTTTGTCGTTTGTAACCTTGCATGGGCATAACCGATTTTTTCCATTTTTCCACGTAAAGGATAGAGTGCTTCGTAGAGTAAGTGTGGAATATATCAGCCTTCTAACTTTAATAATGTCCGAGTAACGAGCCAAAACGTACAAATTTTTGTAGAGAAAAACAACGAAATTACGTTCAGCGTATGCTCCTCTACGGGCTTCTGCTCTGACCAATTTGGCGCATTTTCGCATACGAACCTATGTTCAAAATCTGCCGATATTTCTACCGAATTTGAGGTCGACATCTTCATTTTTGTGACCAGGAGAGTGCCAACAAAAAACACCACACGAACACACGGACGGACAGACATGGCTAAATGAATTCAGAATTTCACGCTGATCAAGAATATATAAACTTTATGGGGTCTCTGAAACTTCCGTTTGGGTGTTACATTCATCCCGAAAAAAAACAAAATGAGTATACCCCGATCGTACAGTGCTGGGTATAAAAAAAAAACAACGTTTTTGTTGTTTAAACGTTAAATTCATTCGGCTTTAGCTTTCTCTTAATAAAATCCAAGTATCAAATTTGGCAGATAGCCAAGAAACCTTGGCTAACTGAAAAAAAAGCATGCTAATGTATGTCAAGTGCTCCCCAATCGTAAAAAAAAATACGTTTAAATTTACATAACATACAGTACGTACGATTCGATATACGACATATCGGATAAATGTATTTTACCCATTTTATATATTGTAGGTGAATATCGTAGACAAACTAATATAACGTAAAATCGGCATAATCCGAAAATGATTTCCTTATTATTTCCTACTCTCTGTTTGCCTTTCAAAAAGAAAAAACAAAACGAACATCTTTAATTAATGTGAATGGAGCTCCGAAGGCAATGGCCTTCAAAGGGTAATTCACTATTTTTTTGGCTTTGTTCTCTCTTCTCTCTCTCTCTCTCTCTCTCTCTGCCTGTTTCTCTTTCTTTGTCTTAATTTAATATTGATTTAGCTAACATTTGCTTAGCATAAATGAAAAGATATTTTCTAACTAATATCATAATGTTATTGTTATTCAACTCTACTTCGCTTCTTTTCTTCTCTCTTTCTCTCTTTCTCATTATGTATCTTCATCTTAGTTTTAATTAATTAGCTGATATACAATGTTTAACTTTTCAATTTTATATTTATTGAATAAAAGTGTTTGCCTTTAATTAGAGCAAAAGATGCCTGCTTAGTAAAGCAGTTTTCTTTGATTAGAATAACACAAAGAATAAGAAGAATTACTAGCAGAATTGTAATTTAATAAAATGAAGAAATTCCAAGTTGCATAATATTAATATCGTTAAGCGACATTTTTCTACGAACAGAAATAATTAATCGGAGTCATATTCCTATCCATCTATCATACATACTTACTACTACTACATCTTTAGTGCTTATAATAACCGGAATTTGTCATTTCAAACGTACCCGTAAAAGGTGTTGCCACACAGTGTTTGTGCTTATTACCATATTGTGACAGTTAAACTTCTCATACTCAACTCATTCAATATTTCGATAATTGATACTTGACGTAATGAATCTTCACGCCAGATCTCGGCCGAAAAGGGGACGTTGTTTTAACTGAGCTTACCACAAACTGTCAATGACATGCGCTATGTTCACTTTATAACACATATTTAGTCGTTGCCATACTGAGTGCTCGGTCGGTTAAGGCCTAACACTTAGGCTGCGGCCACTACTTCCCCTTTCTTGTTTCTCTTTCCTCGTGTTACACGAATAAGAGACAATCCCCCGGGGTGATTGGTCATATTAAAAAAATAATAATAGTAATTATACTAAAGTTATTAAATGATGAGGTGTTAAAGAATTTTATTACTCATGGTCCACTTAATTACTGACATTAGAGTTTGGCCAATCAAATAAATCAAAGCTCATCGTTCTGCTGGTCTTCCTTATAACTATTATGGCTTGTCGTATTTTGCACCAAGCGCCGCCAAAAATAAACAATTAATGTGAGCCTTGATCATCTTAAAATTCTTAGCCGATTGTACTCGGTTCGTCCGTCCGACTATCGTCAACTTTTGAAACGTCCATAATGGCAAATATTGGTAAAGGCGTAACACTTACCGATATCCCGCAACCACTAGTCTGCGGCCACTGCTTATCTTCTTCTCTCTCCTGGCTACCATCTGATCCGTCACCATGATACATGTGCAAGTGATATCTCCTGAACGATTGGCTATATTATGAAAAAGCAAAGAAAATAATAATGAATTAAAATATTAAAATTCTCGATGATCACTACTAATCGATGGTCAAAGACCGGGCACAATGCACATAAATAACTGCAACTTACACGTAACATTAATCAGCAAACTGACTACCAAACCTTGTCGATAAGCTGATATAAAAAATACTCTTGATGAATCCACCTGACACAAATATATAAAGTAATCAATTTCGCAGTTTTAAAACGTTGGTTGGTGACGTTGATAAGGTGACGAAATCTTTTCCTCAAGATGAATTTCTTTGTTCTTTCCTTTGCTTTTGTTTTTTTAAAAAAGTTTTTGTGCATAAAATCACAATCATTTTTAAAACTGGGTTTGCTAAATCGACAGACAGCCTAACGCTGACTGAGTACACACAGGCTATTGAAAAGATATCCGAAATTAATGAGTAAAATAAATAAATTAGTTATGCAATAATATCTAAGCTTCCAATACAATTACACTTAAACTATAATCCGCCATACATATTTTATAAGTCGATTGAATTTCTATGGCGAATTTTCTTGCATGCCTTGAAGGGAGTCGGAATGTTTTCTTCGAAATGCTAAGTTTAGGCAAGACTTCTCAGACAATGCTCTGCTATTTTCTACATAAAAGTTAATCATCAAAACAAGTGAAAACACTATAGCGGTGCACGACCCAACATTAAATAGCCAACACCACTTTGCTGTACTTCGCTTAGTACTGTTTTATTCATATAAGGACTTTTCAACATAAGGCATTATATGGCGAGGGGTCGAGAAATTGTTCAATCCCAACGATTTTCAATGGTGTTCGTCCTTTGGTCAAGGCACGCCATTGTACCACATTCCGTCAAAATATCTCAAAAATTGCAAGCTGTAGATTGACAAGACGGATGGGCGGATAGACGGCCAGACATATTTACATCGTTCTAGAATCGCTTAGTAATACAATTTTGTGCCTCAAGTAGTTTAGGGTAATTATTAGAAATTTATTCTTTGTTCAAATAATATCCGAAACTTATCTCCGAACACTTATTAGCACGACAAAGAGCCGCAATCCTTTCTATATGACATAAAAGATAGGCGGCTTTTCGATTTATGAGCCGACCGTCGGAGATTACAATTTTATAGCGAGACCAAATAAGAGAAATACTATCCATCGAGTTAATGGTGATGAAGTGGTAAACGGAGGAAATGATTTCTGTCTATTCCGAACCTTATGTCATTCTTTCTTGCATTAAGCAATTCTGTTTTGCAGTTGGCAAAATGTTTCTTAAAAATTAAGAATAATCGCTTGGTATCTTTTTTCTTATTTTTTTTTTTTAATATGAGCAATCACTCGGAGGATGCCTGCTTTACGTGTAGTGCGACGGTCTCAAACTAGTGCGAAACAAGAGAAAAAGACAAAAAGTGGTCGCCACTTAGTGAGTGTGTGTGTGCGCATATGCTTAAATGGCAAGTGCTATGCCATTTCTCACAGAGGCACTCATTGCATAGGTAGAGGCAAGTATCTGCCATTAAGTCCGTTACAGTTAAGATGATTACGATTTCCATAAGCATTTATCACTTACCTATATTCAACGCTTATCTTCGTTGCACTTTTACGATCTTATGCGATGAAAGAATCATGCTCATTATGATAGCTTATGTTCTTGTTGCTTTTCCGTTTTTCAATCAACAAATGG
Source organism: Glossina pallidipes (assembly GCA_000688715.1). Lineage (NCBI taxonomy): Eukaryota > Metazoa > Arthropoda > Insecta > Diptera > Glossinidae > Glossina > Glossina pallidipes. The sequence continues at coordinate 61,619 of KK499870.1, read as the reverse complement.
TAGACATTGCAATCTCTTATAATGGGCCTTAATCGCTTCGAGGTTGCATCGTAAGTCTCAATAAATAAAAAAAACATAAATTAAGGAAAAATTAAAATGAACGTTTTATCATTCCACCTTAAGGTGGTATAACTCTTTGCACGCAACACTCTAAGGCAAAAAAGTTTTTTTTTCTATTCGTATCTCTCTACAATCTTTCGCCTTGCGATGACTGTCCGAATAGGTTTTCGGAGAAAATCAAAGAGCGTTTCAAAGTTAAACTTTTATGAATTTAAAAGGCTTTGCAATAAGATTGCTGTCCTCAAATGTTCAGTTAAATAGCCGGCGTCGAAGTAAACGTCGTGCAATTGAAGAAAATGAGATTTGTGTTAAACGTAACTCGAACTGCATTAACGTTTGCTTAACATTGCTACGTATGGGTGAGAAGGGAATACAAGATTCAGATTATGCGTTAATGTTAATTTTCATGTTCTCATTACTGCTCATTGCGACACTTCTTCTCCGCTAACAGAAGTATTTAGAAGCGTGCAATAAAATAAAAAAGAAACCGTGTAAGTGGGTTTCCTCATACCCTACAACTGTTGACGTGCCAGATTTATTAGATAAAATAAAACTTCAAAATAGGATTTTGATTGAGAGAATTTCAAGGCAAGTAAGGAATTTGTAATAGCTTTCACTGTTTATCATACTTTGCATGAAGAGGTCAAAGTGCAGCCTTTAACTCAGCATAATATCTTAAAGAATGGCACTATTCGCTCTTGAAAGAACTAAAAAACTTGCTGTGATCTTCTCATTATGTAACAAAGTCATTGGAAAAAAAAAAAAAAAAAATATATATATATATATATATATGTGTGTGCATGTTCTTAGAAGAAGTTAATTCATAATTTTCCAGTTGTCTATAAAATACTGAGCCTAATAATAGAAACAAAAGTGATTAAGATGAAATGTCAATATATTTGAACATCGAAGATATGAACGGGGAATTTCTCGATGTCGAGGATAGTCAATATTTTTTAGATTACTTATAAAGCAATGTATAGGGAAGTGTTAGCTACTGTTTGCGTTTAGATATGTTTGCACCTCTGCCTAAGTAATTATGCACGTGTGTAATATGTGTAAAATTTAGGTGAAAATATTTTTTGTAAATTAGCTGAGATGCGCACCGCAGCAAGTGTTATTAGCATTTTTCACTAATTACAAAAACAAAAATAATGAAAAAAAACACAAGCTCACACGCACGCACAGAATAGAAAGGAATGAGGTGAAAAATTCATTTAACATGTTTTTATTACCCATTTCATTATACTCAAGTAGGTTTAGTTGCGTCACACACACACACACATGCATACATATATATATATATAAATATATAATATATACGTAGACATTCAGGCACTCACACTTATCCACGTAGATTTACTTACAAGCGAACATGTGTGTTGTTAGTTGCTTTCTATAAAACAAAATTTTTGCCAACACTTAAACAGACTTTTACTCCTCTTAACACATCCTGACATGCATACAAGTCGACTTATGTTAAACGTAAGTTGCAGTTTTTTTTGCTTTTTTTTTTTTGCAAACACACACACTTACAAATGGATAAGTGAAAAATGTTACCTGTTTTCAGTAAGGGCACTTCGTGGCATTGCGCATATATATACACACACACACGCACACACATTCTTGTACAGTATGTCTGTAATTTATATGCTTGAAATAGTTATGTTTAAGCTCAGTTTTACAAACAACACTTTTATAGAAGTAGGTGCCCTTTTCACTTATATCTACAAACCTAGATAACCATAATACATATGTATGTAAGCGTAGTAATTACATATAGAAAATTTTATAGCAAAAAAAAAATTAAAAAAATGTGGTCCTTTTTGACTTTGTGGGTCAGACATATTCTCACATATACATGCACACTCAGGCAAATATATATATATATACAACATAAATAAATAGACTAAATTCCATTCGATTTTATGTAAATACTACATGTGCTACATATACATGTATACATATTATAAATGATATATTACTACATTTATTTTGAAAGCGGCATATGTCGCTTTTCGAAAAATTCAGTTAAATGATAACATTATGTACAATTTAACAATATGTTCTTATAAGTAAACCTTGAGGAGATGGCATGCAGCAAGTAGCAAGAAGCGGTAACAAGTTGCAAGTTGCAAAGAGCAAGTACCAACCACCCATAGCTAGCGACTAATAAGCAACAAGTTGTTACCAGAAGTACTGAAGCAAGTAGCTGATATACGATGGCTGATAGCTAATAGCTAGTACCAGTCATAGATAGCCCATACAAAGCAGCAGGTGTCAAGTAAGAAGCGGCAAATAGCTAATAATACCAGTTGTAGATACCAGGTAGTAGGTAATAAACAGCAAACATTAAGTTGCACAAAGCAAGTAGCAAGCACCTAATAGTACCAGCAGTATACAACCGATAGGAAGCAGCAAACACCATCTAGCGAGTGTCAAGTATCAAGTTACAAGTGGCAAGTTTGAGTAGCAAGTAGCAAGCAATCAATAGGAAGTAGCAAGCAGTAATGAACAGCTAGCAAATAGTAAACAACTGTTATTAGGCAATAAGTATGGCGTTCATATGGACCGACAATAAACAAAACAAAGGTTAGCTCAGTGCCATAAGCTGTAGTTAAACTTATGTGTGTCTAAAACCGTCTTAGTGGAGGTCTTTGAGATATTAGAAATTCTTGCCTGTTTGGAACCGTGGCCTGTTACTCTCGTTTACCCAAGATGTTTAAGGATTTTTTCTTCACACATTCATTTCCCTCCAACGTCTGTCCCACACTCTCCAATATGCATCATCGTTAACTTCTTAGGTGGTCTTACTGTGTTTGATATAAGGACGACGTTTTTTGCCTCCTATATCACAATTCCATATATAATTTTTATATTGAAGATTAATTTCCTGCAGAAAGATTATTTTAAAATAAACGAATTCGTCAGTTAAACAGTTGGAGGGGCGGAAAGTGTCAGGCCTTCGCCGCACAAGACGCAGTTACCAACCAAAAGAAAACTTCATTTCAAAGCAAGAATAGCGAGCATAAAAATTGATCACTACATCAAACCGCTTTGTAAGGTGCTTACCCATGATTCGCTTCCTAAACAAACATGTAACATTTGATATAAAGAACATGCATTGCACACATTCTCTTCCTAATTGATTCATAAGTCTAGACGTGTTCGCTATTCAAAATTAAAGCAAATCTTGTGGCGGCTTTAAGCTGAGATAAATTCACTATTCTTTTGGCTTAACAGTGACTATTATAAGGTTCAAGCAAAGCGTTGACCACAAAAGCCAAAGCACTGCTTTCTCAACAAATACTTAACGAAAACTTTTTATTGCGCCTTAAAAACTTTAAGACGCAATAATGGTAATCATGGTGATAATAATAACAACATCAACAAACACAACAACGACGATAGCATCAACAATTGCGCAAGCAAACCATCTACTCGTTGAACATTAGCATTCATTCCAATAATGGATATCTATCCATACGTGTGCATGTGTTACGAAACGTATTATATATCGAAGTGATGAATTAAAAATAAGCAAAAACATGAAATTGGCTTTTCGTTGTTTATATGTTATATAATGCACAGCCGCACATGCACGCACACATCCACACAAATGTGTGATGTAAACGCAGACGTAGACACGATACAAGCATGTATGTGTGTAGCATTATAACCTTCGACTTTCACAAAAACTGGACGTTGATAAAAGGAAAATATTCTCTCAATTGTTTTTGTTTTCGTTTTCGTTTTTTTTTTTTGTTTTTTTGTTCACTATATTTGTAGGTTATGACTCGTTGTATTTATTTCTTATGCGAACATACGTATAGTGTTGTTGTTGATAATAATTGCAGTTGTGCTCAATTCATATTACGTTAATTGGAAAGTTCTTAGATTGTGAGTAGTAGAGCAAACCTGTAGCTGAGGCGTCATATTTCAAATTTGTTGAAATCTAATTTAAGATTAAAAGTTAATTAACCTCAGTTCAGTTAGATAATCGAGATATATATATAGAGAGATAGAGAAATCGATGACCTCTCTTAACGTGCGATACAATCTCTTCATAAATTGATTAAAGGAATTTTGTGCTGCAAAAAGTTATTGCAATTTTTTTCGATGGAGGCATAACCTTCGAGCCGCAAAATTAAAAAGGAACAAAGAACAAATTTGAAATAGAAGCAAAGCCTAGCATCCATAAACGTAGAGATAAGCATCGCATTCTGCTTTCGTAAGAAAAACGCCTTTCAAGCGAAATATTAATGCTCTAACTTGAGTGTCTGTAAAGTCGAATAATCGCATAACTAAATATCTTAATTTCAGTTTACTCTTCAAAAACAGTTTTCAGAAAAACATATTTACAAAAATATGAATTTAAAAATGCCTTTGTCTTGTTTTCATTCATTTACTATTTATTATTATTTACGCTCACTTATAATAAATATTATCTCTCGTATTATTAAGTATTTAGTTACGTTTATTGATAACTAGTCATCAATAATATTACATTGCTTTGAGTGGAAAGGAAATTCGACTACAATTTTACTTGTTGACAAATCCGGCAGGCGTGCAATGAGGCTCATCATTGAACGAAATTCAATGCGAAAAATCGTCATCCAAAATCGTCAGCAAACAATTGTTCATCCATCCCCTTCAATAAAAGGCGTAAGATTTTCATTCCATACAAGCAAATAAGTTTTCTTCTTCTAACTTAATTATATCACACTTGATCCGTTTATTTCCTAAAGGGATAAATCAGTAAACTTACAGTAAGTTTATGGCTCAATAAGCTGACTACAAAGAATTAAACATATATTGGACTTGAACCACCGATTAGCTTATCGTGCAAGCGTTGCATAGTTAGCCGGCTTCAGTTCTTGGGTTAGTAGACTTTTATAAGGACGGATGTGCAAATCCATATGCGAAATATGCCGTAATATAGGCCGTAGGATAGGACTAAATGCTGCGCGCGCTGCGTAAGAGAGAAATCTGGATTTTGGATTGAATGGGGTGCGTCTGTTACAAATCCGGTTTTCTCTCTCTCTCTCTCTCTCTCTCTCTCTCTCTATCATTCTCTCACTGTTTTGAAATTTCTTCACAGTTTTGCCTACAGTGCCCTCAAGTTGACGATTATATCGACCATACTTTACGCGTAATGCGCGACACATACGTATTTCAAAATCAGCATTTCTCTCGTAGATTCTTACTATTTTAACACGTTCAGTACCCCTGCATGATTCTGTTTCCCTTCTACATATGCTACTGGAACACGCTTACCAAAATGGATAAAGCTATACAATCGATCGATTGCTTATTATATTTTGCAAATTTCGTAACAAGCGCAAGCCAAACATTCAAAATTTGTCGAATACAAAAAATAATTCAAAAATTCATTTGACTTGGCTTTCATGCAGATAATTTTATAGGCCTTAAAAAGAGAAAAAGTACAATTCTTTTAAATTAATCCATTTATTTTTTAAAGAACTTAAACTTGAATAATACTCTCCTAACATTAATTTACGCAAATTTAAAGATAAATTAATAAACAAAAGAACGTTTGCTTGTCAAAAGAAAATTTATGCCATAGCTTAAGGATTTTTGACAAACTTGGCTAATTTACAGGCCAACGAGCATGCTTCGTTCACATTGTGGCATCCGGCCGCAATTCCTTGTCATGATGGTAAACTTAAGTTTCACTTTTCAAGTTAAAAAATCGAAATTAATTCCATTGAATGAATGAAAAATGTTGCTTAGACAGATTTACATGAAATTACTTTTGATAAGAATTTAAAACCGTGATGCAACCGCCTTTACGCACTAAGCCTTTCCATTGTGAATTGCATTACGCGCATACTGAATCGACCCTTATTTACTTAGAGGCCATTGTTTTTAAAATTTAGAAAGGTTTAGCCGGCTTTTTCAAGAATAAATTGAGAAATGGAGATATGTTTATATGAACAATGAAACTTTGGAGAGTGCACTGTAGTTCTTCTAATCACTCCTCAAACTTTTCAATTAGTCTCTCTTATGAAAACATATTGTCTTTAGCAAACATTGGACCACGCAGAAAATTTTAAATCTCTTATCTTCCGTTTTCTTCCCTCTTTCAACTTTGAGTTTTCCATTTTAGTTTACTTACATGCGTATGGTCGGTGAAAATCGTGTTGCTTCTTATATAACAGTTAAAGATTTAAAGGATTCAATTTTGCAAGTGTAAGGTTATACAAATCCATCTACTAGTTGTGCGCAATTTTTTAAAGCTTTTCTTCCGATTTGTATAATTAGGCTTCTCTGTAGTGCACCAATCAAAGATAAAGTTCTACCTACGTTCAATAGACTGTTTGTGTCACGATGCGTAAAACATCTGTCATTTAAGTATTAATTGTGAAAGCATTTTGTCGAGGTGTTCACTAAAAACGCTATAAAGTAAAATTAATATAATTAATTAGCAAAATAAGTTTAGGTAAAATGTATTTCGGTTGTAATTATCTTAAGGCAAACAGTATTTTTCAACCGTTAAGAAAGAAAGGGTAGCAAACTAATTTTATCAGTCGGCTTGCAAAAAACAGCCAACATTTTTTTTCTTCGGACATTTGCTCGCCTCTCTGTCGGCAAATTATAAACGTTAGGATTGTAAGCTGAACCTCTGTTGAAGCGTTAATCGTTGTCTTTGTTGCAATTTGTAAGTGATCAGCATAAAAACGCGAAAGCAGAAGCGTTCTTAGTTTATTCTCTTTTATAGGCAAATCCTTTGACCGACTTAATCCATCTTCAATGGTAACCTTCTTGCAAGAATTTTTCATATTTTAGCACAATTCGAAACCAATAACTTAATTTTTGCGATCGGGAGATCGTTTACCATTTACGCATTCACAAAGGCATATGGACAAACATACTTAGATCGTTTCACAATTTGATACCTATGAAGATTACATACACATAAACTTCTGAAGCTTCCTTGTGGTTGTTACAAACTTTTTGACAAAATTAATGTATCACCAAGTCCTCGATGATGTGGCAAAAAATTTCTTATTGGTTTTAAATGTGCTTTTCTACCCACCACAGAAGGACGGGGCGATGCTCATTTTGTCATAACTGTTTACAACACCCAAAAGGAAGCTTCAGGGGCCCCATAAAGTTTACATATTCTTAATCAGCGTGAAATTCTGAATTGATACAGTCACGCCTATCCGCCTGTGTGCGTCGGCGTGGTGTCTTGTTAACACTCTCCACTCACTCGCAAAAATGAAGATATCGACTTCAAATTTTGCAGAAACATTGAAGCTCTTTGCACGCAAGTTGGTATTGAAAATGTTCGGAGCGCAAGCCCGTAGTGCAGCGTAAACTGAATGCAACTCAACGTTTTCTATATAAAAATTTGTGGTTTTTTGCTTATTACGTATACATTAAAAGGTGAAAGGCTTTTTCCCATTTATCTGATTAAAATCTCTATTACTTATGCGCACAAATGGAAAAATCAACCATGCCCATACAAAGGTGCAAGCGATTAAATTTCAAACGAAAAAAAAATTAATAACAAAAATTTCTTAATATTTTTATATGCTTTGCCACGTCTATAAAAGGGCTACAATTAAGTTTGTATGGATGTACGTAAAGTGTAGAAGGAGTTGACATAGGTCCACTCAGCGATCGATTTAGATAATGATTCGGAATCGATCTAAGCGTGTCTGGTCGTCTGTCCGTTATCTTGTTGAAATTTGTTCTAAGGACGAACGCTATTGAAAATGGTTCGGATCGGAACATTTTTTTGACAATTTTCCATATAAAGTTTCATTTTGAAAAGCCAATAGAGGAATGTCTCTGAAATGATGTAGGGTATTTAATGGCCGATCGTCTCCCACTATGGAGTTTTTCCTTATTTAACATAATTTTATTTTCTTTCAGATGCTTGTTCATTAAGAAAGCAGGAGTAATTATACTCACCACTAACAACTATTTCCCCTGAAAATAAGTTGAAAAGCTCTCTGCGGATGGGGTAAACAGATCTAAATGTTATTTCTTTCATTTATTAATACTACGGTCGTTATAATTAGGTCTTCAAATATTATTGCAATTTTACTAAATAAAAAATTAAGGAAATTTTTTATACTTTACTTACTCGTTTTGCTGGGCCTTAATCTAAAGGAAATTTAAAATTTGATACAAAGATTTGCCAGAGCCATCCAAAAGTACTGCAATGGAAAAGAATGGGGAAATAAATCTAAAAAAATGTGACTTATAGCAGAGATATAGAAAATAAAATTATTTTAATATTTTTCATGCGATAGAAATTTTGCTAATCGGGAAGCAAATCTATCCCCATTTAACCAAATGTTTTTCAAATTTTTATGCTTTACTTAAAATACCAAAGCTTTACTTACATCAGATTTACATTATGATTTTTCTAACTTGTTTGTATGCTCACTCTTCGGCAAAATTCTGCTTCATTCTCTAGCTCTAGCAGTAATATGATCTGATCGATTTCTTTATAAAGCAATTTCATCGCATTCCAGGCAACTGAATAGGGCAGACGACGGAGTGTATGGTGGATGCGAATTTAAAGTAAAGTTATTTTAAAATAATGCCGTTGAATGAATAAATGAATTGTACTTGAATGGCTTAGCATCTCATTAACTATTATTTGATATATGAGCAGAAAAAATCAAAAACGGCTTTCTACCTAATAAAGTAAAGAAATAATTCTAACAAAGGAAATTATGCATTACTTTGGAGACAAATTCTCTATGTTTAACTATCAGAAGTTCAGGCTAAGCAATGTTCGCTTTTTATTTTAATTTAATATCTTTTCCGTTTGCTTTTTTTTTTTATACCCTACGCTACTTGCCGTGCAAAGGCATATAAAGTTTTGTGTGCGGGCGCATGCAATGCCCGGAAGGGGTCTGGCTAGACCCAAATTTTATTGGTTGCCCCTCTTGTTTATTTATGCCTAATCTATAGGTCGTAATAATTGATATATTTTAATGAGATTTGGTACACTCGTGTGCGTTCCCGCAAGGATGAACGCTATTGAAAACGGTTTAGATCGGACCATTTCGCAAATAACGTCTCATGTTGAAAAGTCGTATAAGGAATAGCTGTACGGTTGTGTAGGATATTCTTATGTTACAAGTAAATATTTATTATGATTAAGTTACGAGCCAAATTTCCCTTTTACATATCTCGTGTAACATATTTCCCCTGAAAAGAAGGTGAGAAGCTTACTCGAATAGCAGGGGAAATAGGTTGAATTCAAAGATAAATTATTTTGGGTTTTTTTTTTTTTGTTACCTGTAAATACTTCCTAATAAACTAAATAAGTATTGCATTTAAAACGATTAACCCTTTGGACTTTCTAAAATCAGCTCCAGAACAGAATATTAATTCAATAAATTACTTTATTAAAACGACTTGGCTCAATATCTAATGTAATTTTAAAAATTAGAGCCGATAGGCTGTGTTGCTAGTGCTCAATGTCTTTTGTTTAGTCTAAGAATTTATTTCATTAGTCTAAAATTATTATAATAATATTAATAATAACAATAATAAATTAAATTAAAAAAAAAAAAATTTTTTTAAAAAATGTTCTTCGGTCCTCATTAAAAAGAGAGACAAATAAGACCCAACACAAACAAAAGCGATTGCTATTAGTAAGATTTTCAATTCATGATTTGAAATGTTATAATAGCCTCGTAAAGAAGTATATGTAACGAGTACTCTCCATGGAAGGTTACTATGACTTTCGAGTAAATGATAAGTCAATAAAGCTTGCTATGGCTGGCCATTGAAGAAGTGATATATTCATAGAATTTTGCTTTATCAAAATGCCCCTTAGAAGAAAGGTTATCAATCCAAAGAGAAAGTGCTTAAGACTCATCAAAAGATTAACAAAAGCTAATGCCTAATACCTAATGCAGCGCATACAGACCTGTGGCGTTCAGTTCTCGATAGGGATGAAATTCTAAGAAACGAAGTTCGTATTCAATTTGTTTGTATTACGAACCCTATGTTATAATTGCTTTTGAGTTGATCTAGACTATAGATTGAAGCTCTTATAAGTCACATTTTGTATACCCATCAACGAACGAAGAGCTGTGTACTCATTTTGCAAAACGCTCAGAAGGAAGCTTCAGAAACCCCACAATGTATATACATATTCTTGATTAGCGTCAAGTCCTAAATCGATGTAAGCATGTCCTTCTGTCCATCTGTCCGGTTGTCGGTTTGTGTAATGCCTACATCCTTCCGTTCGCAAAAAAGAAGATGTCACCTACAAATTTGCAAAGAGTTTGAAAACGGCGCAAACAGGTCAAAGAATATGTCTACAATGCCTGCAGGTCCATGCAACCAACATTGGTATCCGTGTCTTTTGGTCGTTGCTCATAAAGTACAATAGATACACGATATATATAACTTTCCACAACATTTTTCTGCAAGAATATTAAAAATCAGCCACGCCCACCCAATATTGTAGAATGTGCATATGTACATATTTCCTTTCTTTCAATCTTTTGGAACATTGGTGTAAACGATTCGCGCACAACCGAATATAGTTTTTTCACTTGTTTTTGTTTTATGAATCAATTCTCTAAAGCAACTGCTTGAATATTGAAAGGCGTAAAATAGTACAGTTTTTGAATTGATTGGTATAGTTTCGTTTTTCATTTCCACTCTCTCTCTCCCCAATTGCAAAGTATGCTCTCCCTTCCGCAATAATAATACATCAGTGCTTGATCTACTTCTACATGCAGGGATACCTATCCCTCGTATAACACGGTCAATCCATATCGTGTTGTATCGAAATCGTATGTGATAAGTACTGCGTTATAGGAGGGACGCCTGTACATTTCTTGTAGCCCAACTTAACATTTTAACGAATTTTCTTTTCTATCCTCAGCTGATTCAAGTGATTTTCCTGAAAGCGATAATTTTAACTTTAGAAACCTTAGAAACAGCAAGGAATTAATATAAATATTAAATGCCTACGGCATACGTTCGATCGCTTTACTTATGAATTATTTAACACACTTTACGTTCTTTGCGAAAATATATACTAATTGTTATCATCTATTCTCCTTCTTTTTTTTTTTTTGATCCGGTTAACCGACTCAAAATGTTCACAATGCACTTATAATGTAAATTAAACTACTTTTCACAAAGTATTCATACATTGCCTCTGTATGAATGTATAACATAAATAAACGCAAGTTCCTTTGTATACTGTAGGTGGGCGCTTCTTATTAGCCCAATAATCAAACAAATATTATTAATACAGTAATGAGTAACTTTAAGTTTCTTTGTATGCTGTAAGTGGCGGCTTTTATTAGCCAAAAAAAAAAAAAAAATACAAATGGAATTTATTTGTTAACAGGTTAGTCTGATTAAAGGAGCTCATTGTCCACAACCACGCGACAATCCAAGACAACTCTCTACATAACCTTGATTTTGCCGCGACCTTAGTATCCTCCTCAGACTTGGTTCAGCGCTTGCACGAGGGTTGTTTCCGAGCCTTTTCATTTCTCGCAATGATGCGCTTCATTGGATCCAATGATGATTAGTAATTTTTCTTTCACTGACATGTAAAAAATCATAACGCAGAATAAGCGAAACAAAATGCAATGCATCACTCTTGACGGCCCCATTCGAGGGCATGAGGATTGAATGAAAAATGAAAACAATTCTTAATTATTCAACACAAAATTGTTGTAAAAAGGTTAAGTAAACAAAGGCAAAAGGCACGACCAAACTTTGTAAACACGAACGTTGAAACTAATACACAGGTGGGAAGCAGAAAGCTAATCGCAAATCTGCCTGAGAGAGTATGCGATGAGACGAGTTAATAATTTCCTTGGCTTATTTGTCTTATTTTCCCTCTCACAATGCTAACAAGGAATTGCTGACAACCTTCATGCACAAGATAACAAAGCAAAGATTAACTCAATATTTCAACTGCGTAAGGCACACGACTTGTTATCTTTTTAGACAAATTCGTAAGTTAAGCGCCTGCAAAATAAAGGGAAACCTTTTCTAAGTATTACATTGGACGGTCCTCTGTGTGCCCGTAAATAGCAAAAACGCTCATCGCTTCGCTATCTTCTCCATATATATTGTATATAAGAGAAGTTTCTGAGGGTTTTGTAGGCTTGGAAAACCCCATCAGGTACTAAGAGATTAATCCGTTTAATGCTTCTTATGCAAGGGGCACAAAGGAATGTCTTTTGTATTCATGTTCTCAAGAATGTTTCGAAAAGTTCTTTCTTCTTTTTAATATTCATATTTTTTCACTTCTTCTCAATGTTGTACAAATCGTTCCTTTATTTATGGCAAATATAACATCGTTTGATAAACAAAAAAGGAAAATGTTTTTATTTTTTGAAAACTTTAATTAAACAACAATAAGAACGAACAACAACAATCCTAGACTCAATCAAACATAAAACGATTTATTCTTCTCATGCGTACACATACATACATTAGTCCCTCAGTTCTCTCTTTACTTTTTCGCATTTAAGCATTTCGTTTTCTTTTTCCGGTAAACATTGAATAATACTTTATTGTTTAGCCACCACATAAAGGAAAACCGAAAAATTTACACAAAACATTGATTAACAATTTTTAACTTTTCTTTGTTTTTCTTTTTTTTTTTTCTTACTTCTTTAAGTATCCTTGTTCGAGACGAGATCTTCTAATAAAGGTTTTCGGAATATATTCACAAACTACTTTACATGTATCCTAACGAAATGCGTTTTATCATTTGGAATACGTTACATAGAGTTCGTACACTCACGGATAAACACAAAATTTATGCAATTATTCTTAAAGTATGTGAACTGTGAGAACTGAGTGAAAGAAAGCAAGAACTTTCCTATTAACTATTAACTATGGCGGAACAAGCGATGAGACGTTTCCGCAAGATACAGCTCGAGTTTGCTCGTGGAATTTACAGTTCGTTATTCACAAGAACTACGCTTCACTGTCTTTACCTTAAATACCGCTGCGAATTAATCGCCTTTATATTAATGTTAATTACAGTCTGACTAAAATCATTAGTCGCCTAATGATGAACTCGCGTAACTTATGCTTCGATTTCAAACACTGAATAGATCATTTCCGGGAATTACTGGCAAAAGAGGAAAAACTTGTATTACTTCAAAGTAGGTAAAGTAATAAAAAAAGTAAGAAAAGTTGAAAAATCCTATTCGAATATTCTATCAGGTATTACGCAGATGCCTTCTCAGTCGCATATTCTATTTTACTAGGTATCTAAACTACACTTTAGCTGAACCAAGTAACATTTACGGTAATAAGATGTCCCTTGACAGCATTTACAAGACAACCTTTAGCTAATTACTAGATTCACAGTTGGTCTGACGCGTACTCGACCGCCAGACTTAACGTTTCTAGATAGCTCTGATGAAATTTTTGAAATTTTTTTTTTTGGCAAAAATTTTGAAAATTTTTTACGCGAATCATGCGCTTTATTAAGCAATTACGCAATTTATTCATTTCATATCCGCGAGAATAACCGAATAAATAAGAGTCGTGACTACTACGTCAGTGTTCAAAGATTAAGTTTCAGTGCAGTAGAGTTTACTTTCATGGTAGCTATAGTGAGTGCTTAGTTGATAAAGGCATAATACTTATTGATTGGGTACACACTCGCTGGGTTGCGGCCACCTCGCCTATCTCTTTCTTCATTTCTTTCTGACTATCGTCATATTACACGATTAGCAGACATCCACTAAGCGATCGCTCAGATTAGAAAAACATAAATTTAAAAATAAATAGTTAAAGACAAAATCCGCTCTATGTGCACCTGTTTTGAAACGCTTCTGTAAATGGAGTGTCAAGAGATTCGTCTGAAGTTTGCTCGTTGCACCTACAAATATAGGCACATTGGAGTGTACATTTGTTGCTCACATAGTTGCCCTTTGCAGGGTAATGTATTTGTGAAATACAAAAATGGAAAGAGCAACAATAGTTTAGGGTTAAATGTCCTTTTATATGAACCCGATGGCCTGTTTCTTACTCTTCTTGATTGTCTTTCTCCTTTTGCAAGTTTGTCAATCAAAGGATTTTCAATAGAAATTTCATTTGTATTATTGCTGCAAATTTGCGATTTTAAATAAACTTGTTATCGCTCAAGGTACAACTATAAATAAATGCCAAGGTAGTTAGTTAAGACACAGAGAAAACAGAAAAAGTTTAAGCTGAACATGAAATGGTGAATAGGTAACAAAATGTTCCGCAAATTCGACTAAAATACAATAACAACTAAATTACAATAATGTGTTGTGCATCCGTAAGTGTTTAAGAGCATGCGAATTTAAACAAACACCTAGACTCTGATAAAATTAAATCCATTTAGAGAAATAATTCATGATACAATTTTTTATAGCCTTGACTTCACTTAACTTCATTAATGTTTACTGGGCTTTATATGTTTTAGACGTTATTCGTGCATTGTACCTTGGGTAGAATACACATGAATGCTGTCTGAACATTCATAAGTAAATGCATACATATATATCTATGTACATATATACATCTATATATATATATATATATGAATGTGTATATGCATTTATACAATTCTCAGATGTATAGGCGGCTTTGGTTGCCTATTTGTCTGTTAGAAATGAGTTTTTTTTTTTTTTTTTTTATTTATATCTCTCTGCGCTGTATATATGCATTATCATTAACATTTCTCACATGAAAATAGCGAAAAAGAAAGAAAAAAAAAACAACCAAAACCGGATTAAAGAGACATTTTCTCGTATATCTAAGCAAAACAACGTTCTATACATTATAACAAAAAAAAACAGACGCGCGAACGCACGCATATACATATGCGTTATAATAATAATATAATGTTGGCAAGAAAATATTTTCGTGATTCGCACACAGATTGGTTCAAAGTGTGCCTGTTAGTCTTTCAATTTTTCCCTTTTCACGTTTCATATCAATCACATTTAATTCATGTTACGATTAAGTTGTATGCAATTTTGTTTCTAGGTGCTAGTTAACACCAGAACGATGCATTTTCGAGCTTAAAGAAATTAGTGACAAAGCATGCAAAGTTCCAGCACCTTTTGATGATTTTGATTGATATAAGAAGACGCCATAATCAGTGTTTCTCTACTTGATGTACGGTACGAGTTCGGATGACATACACTTCTTTCCACCGGGTGATTAGGTCCCATAAAATTCGTTTCTAATCTATTGTTGCAGTGCCTAGGGAAAAATCACTATAATTTTTTTTATCTCGAGTTCTCACTCAATTTCTTATCTTCATTTATGCAACTTTTGCGATGTCACGAAAATGACGGGACTAAATGACTCTTAACAGTAGTGTTAAGTAGAAAAGAAAAAAACATTTTATGTTCAGCTTTTTTTTATTTAAGCAAAAAAGAAGAAAAAAAAGAAATCGGTGCTAAGATCTACAAGGATTGCATAAAAGAGCTGACGATGATTGATGATCACCGCCATGTGTAACTTGTAGATAATACTGTCGTATAACTGTGAAAGAAAGCGAAGCGAAAAGGATCCCTTAAATAACTTAGACTTTCTAAGAAGCAGATAGAATCCAAATAAATCAAAATGTAGCATTGAACCAAAAAAAGGATTGCTTTCATTGCTAGTGAAATGTATCCGGAACCATTTAGATAAAAATAGAATATGACAGACATCTACTAGAATTGGTTTTGTCATTCTGAATAAATAGCTTAGTCTTTCGCACATTTTTTGCAGGCTAACAGAGATGTGGCCTCCAGTTCCTTCAATGAACTTTTTATACGTCGTAAAGCGATTTCCGCTTCCTGAAACGGAAAAGAAGGAAGCGTAACCGTAAATTTGCGGATAAAAGCTGTTGCACATTTGCAAGCCGAGAATATCACATAGAATGCTTTGTGCAATCTTAAAAATGTCGCCATCGCTTGACCGTAACATCCTAGATGATGCAATGAAGAAGTCAAACGAAAGCTCTAAATGACGTTAGAAAAGAAGAAGAAAGATGATTCTGTCCATTTAATGGGACCTGATGGGGGTTTCCGAGGGGACGGTCAAATCAGATGTTTGTTTATGTAATACATGCAACAAAAAGACTTTCTCATGCCACAAGAAACTTATACTTCAAGAGTAAGTTGTGAGATCTGACATATTAAGAATGAAATCATTTTTTCCCGAAAGTAAGATCGCTTGTCCTATACTGTACAAGTCTGAGTTGTTAGCATGAATGCTTGCATTTTATATTTAAAATCGAGAGTTGTTTCAATACTAAACTTTGATAGATCGGAATCGACTTTAGGGTAAGATTAACAGTCCTATGAAAGGAAAATGTTGCATTTATCGGCCTTCTCTGGTACTGAAAACTACGTAATTGATTAGTGTTTACACTAAATAATCGAAAGTGCTTTCTTGCCAAGTGGTCATATATGATATAACTAACCTCCTCAGAGTGGATGTACTACAGAGTGCATATGAAGAGTATAAAGCAAAGCAAGTTTTTTATTTTACGTAAATTTTTTCATGCTTTTCTATTTCAATGTAAACTAAAAACACATAAAAAATTATATACTTTTACACTAAGCCGACTCGAGCCCCAACTATACATCATAGTTTTTATGTAACATTCTTAAAACAAATGTTTGCACATCAACGAATAAATGACTGGGCAGGCGTGTGCATGTTTAGTATTCATGATGCATAAGGTAACTTTGTATGTATGCACTAGTTTTTATCACACTTCTCTGATAGACAATAAAAGTTTCATATAATCATGATAATGATGACGATGCTGCTGCTGATGGTGATGCTTATGCTGAGCCTGATGAATATGATGAAAGCAATAATTCAAAGGATACTTTATATATTGTGTTTGTTGTTTCACTTCTCATTTCTTTTTGTTGATTGAATTTGTATTTTCCTTTTCATTTCGTATTTCTTTTTTATTTATTTATTTATTTACTTTTTTTTTTTTTTAAATCAATAAAAAACCGAAGCAAAATTATTTCATATTCATCATTATACTGTAATTGCTTAAATGGCGTATATAGATCAGTTACACTTATAAAGAATAGTCACCGTTCACTACAGAAGACGATTTCATTTTAAAACATAATTCATACAAATGAGAACATTTTTTTTTCCAATTTAAAATACTCTCACAAACCGCTTTTCTCCCACGGCCTTGGAGCATCTTAGGTCGTCCTGTTTGGATGTTGAAATTACAGCAGATATGGCGATGAAAATTCTTACGCATGTTGTACAGTATGCCTGCAAAAATGCAAAAATCGGTCCCGGTCGCCCATTATTGTAGGAAATCGAAATTTTATTCTTTTTATTTCAACAAAAGATTTTTCAGCAGAAAGATTTACGACCAGTAACACTTGAGTATAAAAAATTGGGCCACAGTCGAATTCTTACGCGTCCCCTACGCAAGTATAAACACGATGACAGCTTAGAAGAAGGGAATCGAGAAAACGGACATGGTACGATCGCAGCCTGGAGGAAGCAAGCCTGTTTACGAAGTGTTGCGCCTTTATCGATTGACCATTCGCAACAGTTGCAACCACCCGTCCATTGTACATAAAATATGATACGTCCATAAATATACGTCCGGGGCTAATAATCAGCTTTAGGGCACTGAGTACAGGTTTTTATACTCCCTGTGCCATTAGACATCGTGGGGTTAAGTTTTTGCCGCAGCGTACCCACGTAAAGCACTTAGAGACGTCTGTACTTAGAATACGGCCAAGAATATGGTGATCTCTAGATAACGGTTGCAAGACTATTGGATACGAAGAGTTCAAAGTATGACTATCTAGAATTGGGCATCAGATTTTCCCATGTATTGCATAGAGGATGCATTGGAAGATTTTTTGTTTTCCTTATAAACGGGCGCTTCTTCTCTCTAGGGTATACTGCTATGAGAGAGAGAAGAAAATACAAACTCGCTGAACAGAACCAATTAGGTTGTAAAGTATGAGACGTAGTGGTAGCCGATAGCATGGTGAGTTGTTTTCTATTAATGCATAGATGGGAGGGGATAGGTTGGATTGACTAATTCGAGATCGTATTGGAGATCCAAAGGAAACAATGAGTGCGATTGTATAAAGTAGTGGTAAAAGCTTTATAATCGAAATTAAAGCACCTCGGGGATCAGGATACCCACTCACCGTATGTCTCACGTACTTGACAAGGCCCTTTGTATTTCTTGAGGAATGGTCAAGCAGAAGTGATATCTAATCCCTACGAAACCGAGATATGAACGGCTTGTCAGTCCTGACTGCCGAGTACGGCCATTCGGGTAGTATCGTGGTAGCTGTAACCTAAAGCACGGAAGCCATAAATAATGAGTCGCAGATAAACCTCGAACAGTTCCCAGACTGGATTTATTTGCAATAGATTTTAAATCGACCTCATACTGCAGATGTAGTGGTTTCGCTAGCTTGTAGGGATTGCCTTCCTTAGTGAGGACGACGGTTCACACTTAAATAGCACGTTTTCTCAGCGGACATTGTGCCGATTTGATATTATCACTTAACATAATGATACTTTGAATATATCCTGACGCGATCAAGTGAAAAATTACATATCGTTGTAGAAGATACTTTCTGCGCACTAAAGAACCACATTACTGGCGAATTGCGTGTCTCCCAATGATTATCAACAGAAAAAGCAAATTGTCAATTGTTTCATGAAAATTCAATAATTATCTTCATTTTTTTTCTTTTAAATAATTTTTCTCTAGGGCATCTTCTTTCAATCGTTTACCGGCTAATTTCTTAAAATAATTTCTTAAAATTAACTTCGGAAGGTTTGCACAACTCCTTTACTAAATAACACCAAAGCCACATCAATGCTAAAGCTCGATGTTAAGGTGTCGCGTTGTCCATTTTTACTTCCAGTCCTCTTGTTAAGACGAAACTGTATGATTCGAATCTTATCATACATAATAACAAATTATGTGATGCGGACCCCTTCCCCACTAAAACCACAAATTAATATAAAAGTGAAACGTAATTTGTTTACACATAGGTTTTGCTACTTTGAGAATCACAACCAAAAGCAAATAGACAGCAATATGAATAAGTGGAAATTCGAAGCTAACAATGTGATTATATTACAAGAAAGAAAATTATATTCGGCAGCGATCGAATCTTTTATACCCATCTTCGTTACCCCAGGAAAGACTAAAAAAAAATAAAAAAACACAAAAGCTTTCAAATTCTAAACTATTGCGCGGGCGTGGCTGATTTTTTCTATTCTTGATAATGTATATCGTTTGTAGCTTATGAGCGAAACACCATCTTGTTTCTATATCTATATCTCTCCGGTTCTTCTATTTGACAATCATATCGACGGGATTGTGCAGAAAAAATGATACCTTTACGATATTTAACATAGAATTAACACACTTTTACACAGATAACTCATCTGCATGTGAAGAATGTACAGAATACCTGTCTTGTTTATCGCATGAGTAAGAAGCAGAAAACTCAAAAATATTTAAAAAATAGAAAACTTTCTGTGGGCGTAACCGATTTTTTCAGTTTTTGTACACGTACTGAAGGGCCATCCGTAGAATGCAATTCGCAAATTTTTAAAAATTTTATTCGCAAGTAACGAGCAAAAAACCGAATTTTCTTTAGTTTTGGAAGCTAAGTGGTGGCCTGGTTATATTCTTTGACCGATTTGGTCCAATTTCAATATGAAGCTGCGAACAAGATCTTCGAAACTTTTTTCAATACTTGAAGGTGGTTCCTGAACTTTTGCGATCGAGAGAATTTTTACCACAGACAGGTAAAAAAGACGGACATACTTAAATTGATTTAGAGTTTCATACTGACGCCTTCTGGGCGTTGCAAACGTTTTAACAAAATGAATATACATTTCATCGTTTGCTTAAGGGTGTAAAAATTACATGTGTGTGCCGATGCCTAAAAAAGGTCATAAAGAATTTTTTCCTGTCATATTAGACTATAGTAAGCAACAATTTAAAAATAAAATATTAAGCATTTATGTGTTATCCTAAGGGAAATAAGCTAGAACAGATTTTTATCATTGCTAATTACGGGGGTAATTACGTATCTGAAATTTAGCTTACGTTTACGTTTTTCGACTGGTCTGGCTTCGCGTAGGTGATAGCATTCAGCATTGTGTCATAAGAGTCGTTCTTTTGGCTTCACTTATGCACGACAGCTTTTAAGCATGAACACTCCCGTATGCTTGGTTGTTCTGAGTTACTATTCGCTGTGTAGAGCTGCATTTATAAAAGAAAACAGCTGCAAAATGAATGTAAAACAAATTGTAGACAAAGTTGTTTAGTTGCAAACAAGTTATTTGTGAAGGCTAAGTAATTTTTTTTTTTTTTTTTTGCTCAAATTGTCTAATTCTCTCTTAATACGCCAAAGCTTGTGATCAATTGGGTATATATTATATACTGCCGTCAAGGACCAACATATAATAAAAACTACACATTCTTGTTTTACTAAACAAAATGAGAAAATAGGTAAATAAAACGTTGTTATTAAATAATCAGATAATGTTGAGCATTGTATATACGTCAGGCGGAATGGGTGCTTTGCTCATATTACGTTATTGGACAGTAGAGGAACATCGAGATTGGCGGAAAAAAATCATGTAAGGCGTAGAAGGTCTCTCTGCAAGACACTCACCTTTCCCGAAAATGTGTAAATGAATGATTTTTTACAGTTGTCAACAACGTCAACCCATAAATATATATATATACTGTTGTGTGTAGATTTTGCAAAAGTTTCGCGTGTGTAAAAAGCGTTTTGAATACATTTTACCCACTCAGAATATCAACTCAGCACAAGCAATGCTAACAAAAAGCGTCAGCTATTTTGCTTACGTCTGACTTGACAGATTTGAGGAAGCGTTTCTCGCACATTTCGTTCGTACATATAGTAAAAAATCTCGAAAACGAAATCTAACTAACGCCAAACATAATCCATGCCCTGATTTTTTTACAAATGCTGGGCGCTGTTCGACGATGTATAATATTGCAGCCCTCCCTGAGTGCATCTTTGCACCTTATCCTTAACACTGCTTTATGATGCATTATGCAGACTGTTAACATTTTACTTATTGCCGCTCAACGGAAGTATTCCAAACGTGCTCACCCGCTGTCGTCTGTTTTTCATTATAAATAACAGATTGTGCGAGTACGAACCCATCATGTATTTGTTGAGTACAAGGTGTATATTCATTTTGTCAAAACATTCGCAACGCCTAGAAGGAAGCTTCAGAGACCCTACAAAGTACATACGTTCTTGATCGGTACCGAATTCTGAATAGATATAAGCATGTCCGCCCTTATAATGCCTATTGTAAACATTCCCCTGGCCGCAAAAGTGAAGCTATCAACTTCAAATTTGGCACAAGCGTTGGAAGTTCTTGCATGCAGTGGGTTGAAGGGCACACTTACAGTGCCAGTGAGGACACCTCTGTTTCTCAAAAAGAATCAGAAATCGGTTTTTCGCTTTTACTCATAAAATATAACAGATAAATCTGCAAAAATTCGAACTCTCTGGGTTACGTTCTAGAACCTCTGCAAAAATGGAAAAAATCGCCTGCGCCTTCTCGATTTTACAGTTTGTCATAAATTCTTTTTTTTTTCAAAGCTTTCATAACGCATGCAAGGTTGAAACGCTCCATACAATATACAAATGCTCGGCTAGTTTCAAATTCGGAATGCACCTAAGCATGTCCGTCCATTCATCTGTCCGTCTGCGCCACTGTGTAATATCTGTAGTCAGCATTCTCCCGTCCGCAAAAATGAAGATATCGCTTGCAAACTTGCAAAAGAATTTGAAAATGACCCAAACTTTCGGAAGGACACGCCCACCATGTCAACACGCGTGCCAAAAGCCATGACGAACACGTTTCGTTTCCGTGTTTTTCTTTTATTAGTCATAAAGCGCAACACATACAGCGCATGACGTTCCACTTTTATTCTAACAATAAAAAACACAACCTAATATTATAAAATATGAAAGTTATTCGGATCGCGGGGATGGGTATAAGAGACACGGTCGCGACCGAACATAATTTTCTAACTTGTTTACGGTTTTTATGGTTTGTTTTAATAATCCTCTTTTAACATAAAGTAGATCTTGAAGGGGTTTCACTGTTAGTGTTATTAGTAATCCATTAATGATAGTAGTAATGGTATCATTTTAAAGTAATAAAGAGCGTGAAAGATCTAATCCGTAAAGTGAATAGAAACGTACACATAATAAATAATATCCGAGTGTATATATACATATATATATATATTATAGATAGATTGTTTGAGGAGAGAGAGGGAGAGGGAGAGTGCGTTATCAATTGCTTGTCATTTAATCAAAGAGAATATATTGAGTTGAACTGTTCGCATTACCTTATGGCTAGAAAATAAAAGAGCCAAAGTTTTATTTCTTCCTCTTTACAATTAACGTTCGGCTTACAAACTTACACCCTTCCAACGACAACATCTAAATGCCTTATACCGACCGTAACCTAAATTCGTTCACGGATAATTAATTAAATGCTCCTAAGATTATGTAGCATAGTAGGTATGAATTAAAAACTCAACAAACTAAATGTATTCATAATTAAGATTAAGTTTGTCCGTCCAAGTATTTACTTTCAACTACCCATTTTTGTTAAGATTTGAGATACGAAGCTAATAGTTGGCGTATTCAAGCCAAGTGTGAAAATGGAAGCGACTAACCTATAAGAACGTCGGCAAAAAGGAAAATAGTTATAAGTAAAAATTTACAACAAACACTGCCCTGAAAATAGTATAAACATTATAAACGAATATCATTTACTACAAAATGTTAATGTAAATTGAATTATAAGTACGATGAGACTATAGTTCACGTCTTGCTTGGGAGATGTTGAGAGATCTTGCTGGAGATTTGTCACAAAACAAATCAAATTTTCTTTTTATTTGCCAGCAGTAGGCGACGACAGTGCAAGCCCATATCAATTCGTGACATTCAATTCAGAATCGCATATAAATCAAGTTTTCCTTTTAAATTTTTTGCGATCAGTAACGAAGAAAATATTATACACAATACTAGATCATAAGATTTTACATTCACATTTTACCACATTTATTATTACACTGAGGAGTTGTTGAGTCATAAGTAAATTCTGTTTTCTTATCAGACATTTGCTCCAAAATTTAACGGTCAATTTAACGGTTGATTGCGAGGTATTCAACGTTTTTGCTAAACCTCTTGTTGATTGGCTTGGATTTTGCTTCAATATTGCGTTTGAAAGATTGTCGTCAAAGTCAGAAGGACGTTCCATCTTTTAAGGTCGTATGCCCGATCAGTTATCAGTCCTTCACCGTAAAAGCTGCATATTTTTTCAGCTGCCGACTTAACACTACTGACCTGTTTAAGTTCACAAAACCTTGCGCATCGAATACCCACTTGTAGGCTCTCGATTTCAGAGATTAAGCAAAACAGTTGAACGTAACGTGCCACAGATAAAGCAATTGACAGAAGAGTATCCGTATAGTGAAAACAAAAACTCGGGTAAATACAAACAAAGAAAAGATTCTACCTAGCTGCTGCGGAAGCTATTTATGACCCCAGGTACTCGTAAATTATATTATGTCATAGATATATAACAACTCACTCAATGTAAACTAATAACTAATTTGAAAACGTGGTGTTTATGATATTTACTTCGCAGAGATTTTTGCACAGACACAATATCGCTATATAGATTCGTTACGAATAAAGACTACCAGAAATCGTACGTAGACTTCGAATGCATTTACGACAATCAAGGCAAACGAGAAAAAGTCAAAAACAAGAGAGAAAAATTTAATGAGATCTTTACCTCTCTCTGACATCATAGTCAAAGTACAACATATGCCTTGCAAAAGTGTAATACATTAATGCATGAAGTGTAAAAAACTTTCAGTATGATAGTGAACAAACGCCTGGATAAGCGCATCGGATTTAAGAAAGAAAACTTTATAAATTATAAGAGAGAAGGAACAAATGACTACTAAAATCGACGTGAACGTAACTTGCGTTTAGTTTAAAAAAAAAAATAAACAAAATTAAATAATCTTTAATGAATTTGCAGTGCAGCGAGATACAAATTCCAGTACCCTGGGGCCATATAGCCGGTCAATGGTATGGAGATCAACTTCAACGTCCTATTTTAGCTTTACACGGTTGGTTGGATAATTGTGGTACGTTTGCCAAACTAGCTCCACTCTTGAAATCATATCGCAGTATTTTATGTATTGATTTACCCGGCCATGGGTTTTCTAGTCACTTGCCGATCGGTATACAATATGAAACTCTTGAATATGTACGCACGATACTACGCGTAATGAGAACTTATAACTGGAAAACCGTTAGTTTAATGGGCCATTCAATGGGCGGTTCAGTAGCGTTTCATTTTGCAGCGTTCTATCCGGAACACGTGGATATAATAATAGGTCTTGACATGATAACGTATCGTACGTTTTCTTCAGAAGATATGCCGACTGTATTGGAATATATTATCACGAAGAACGTGGAGTTCAATGAACGTTTAACTGATAAATGTGTTGCGATGGAACCACCTTGTTACACTATGGAAGAGTGTGAACGTTTGCTGCATGAGTCCACCGATCGATCCATAAATTTAGAAAATTGTAAATACATTTTAGAACGTAACGTGACAAGATCAACGTTACACCCCGATAAATACTATTTTTCGCGTGATTCGCGTGTAAAACTGAAGCGTCGATATAATGCATCTCCAGAGTTGATCAATGAAATGGCCAAACGTATTTGTCGTGTATCCATACCGCATCTTGTAATCAAAGGTGGCAAGTCACTTATCACAAGCGATAGCAACACCGCTCTTGCGAACTATCTGCAGGAAAATAATAAAAATTTTGTGATACACACTTACACACCCGGTACTCATCACTTACATTTAAATAATGCCGACGCAGTCGCACAAATAATTATTCAATTTTTGCAAAACCATGATACGTTACGAAAAGAACAACAGTCAGTTTTTAAGGCCAAAGTGTAGACAAAAGTTATTTTATGCAAATTTAGTAGAATGCTTGGTATTGTGATATATTGAAAAAGGGGAAACGGAGGAGCAAACCGTTGGCTGCCGCTGTCTTACGAGAGAGACAAATAAGAAAAAAGACAGAGAGAAAGAAAGAAATAAAAGAGAGAAAGAGCGCTGGGTGCCAAAAAACAAATCGCATAAATTAAGTTACGAAGCCTACTAACGTATGCGGGTATAAATTAATAATGATTTAGTCAATTTAATTATACCCAAAACATCTTAAATTCTTGGCTGATAAAGTTTGAAAATGTACTTGATATTGTCCTTAATGCCTGAAAACTTGCAAAAATCTTTAAAATAGAACCAAAAATTCTAATAATAACTGTAAGATAAGCGTGGCTGATTTTTTCATTTTTGCACAGATGCTGCAGGACAACCCATGGAATATAATTGCAAATTTTTCTAGTTCGATCTGTTGTGGTTTATAAGCGTCGAGCAAACAAATAATTCTTTATCATTTTTGAAAATACGTGTGGTCTCAAGTTATGCTGTACGGGCGTGTCCTTTGAACGATTTAGCTCAATGTCAATATCAAACTGCGCTCGAGAACTGCGAGCAGTTAGCTTCCTTCTCACGACCAGGAGAATGTTTACCACGGACAGACGGGACATGCTTAAATCTCTTTAGAATTTATTGCTGATCAAGGATATATATAATAGGAGCTTGCATGTATTGGGACCTTTTTTCCACCTGAAAAAGGCATTTATTGATTATATATTGATATATATTGATATATATATATATATATATATATGTTTATCAATATATTTTCTACAAACATGGCGATACCGTTTCGAAAGAACGATAATGGTTTGCTAGCGATGCAATCATCGGTAAGTGGTAATCAGAAGACCGGATGCGGTAGAACTTCCTATTCGAACTGCACTTTCAGTCAATTCATATCGCAGCCGTTTTCCTTCCTTTCGGATTTTTCTCATTGCATGTAAACGTCTATAAACAGTTGATTCATCAATTGCTAAGTTGTTCAAAAGTTCTTCGGGAGTTTGAGGAAAATTTTCGTTGAATGGGTCTTCCATTCCAGGCCGTTCTTTACCATGGACAACACAATCACCACTTTTAGACCGCTGAAATCGAAGTCGAACAATTGGGATATGATGGAGCGGCGTCACCATCAGCTTCTAAAAGTGTTTGATGGGCTTCGGCAGCAGGTTTCTTCAATCCCACAACAAGAGTAACGAGCGTCGAATGTTGAGCGTAATAAATGGAAAAGTGTTGTTTTGTGTAGAGAAAGGCCAAAACCATCGAATTAAATCGTTGCGTACATTGATACCTCAGCATTGATTTATCATTTTCATTAATAGACGTCACAGGATCATAATATATGCAAGCACCTAATATTTTGTGAGGACTCTTAAGTTTACTTGTGGGTGATGCAAACGTTTTGATAAGATGAGCATACATACTCCTTATCTTGCATTGATTGGTATAAAAATTCAGGTGAAAAGAATTAAATTTGTTGATGTGGCACTGCGTGCCGGTTTCAAATTTGTTGTTAAAAGTTTTGAAGTTTTTATAAATGTACTTTTTTTTTTTGAACAAATATCTTTCAAGTTTTATCATTAGTCTGTCTGCCTGGCCTAGCAACACAAAATCCGCTTACGTATTTATATACTCCTTCTTATTTTATAATTACAAAATTTACAATTCTATGACGGAATTCATACTGATTATCAAACTTTTCTTCATACACTCGCAGTTGGTTACTTGAAGCATCGAAATCACTTGAATCGCTGTCAGCTTCATATCGATGCAATGATCGTCTATCGAAACTGTATTAGCAGTTGTTCATTTGCAAACCCTCTTCAGGGCATATAAGCACTCTTTGAAGATGTGTGCTGCCGAATTGCACAAATTAACAATCGATAGGCACACCATTAAACTATTGAGAAATTTCTTCCAAGTATTCTACAAAGCTCAGTGAATAGAAAAAAAAAAAAAATGGTTTTCTAAAAAGTTTACAGTAACTTCTCTCCTCCTTAATGGTATAAAACTGACTTTTCACAAGACGACCGTGAAAATCACTTGATGCAGGTTATCTCTCAAAACTTCTAGCATTTTGCTGAAAATGCGTCACGTGCTTTTTCCTTGATTTAATGTATAGCCAATATATTTAACACATAACTTTTTTTTTGGTCTTGTTAGGGCTAGACAGACAAATGAATATAGTAAGTAATAGATTAGAGCTTTAATGGCTAAAGTAACCACCTGAGCGGCCGAGTAGGCTAAGTATCACGACTAACCACGCAAATCTCAACTGCGGTAGATATTTCACTAAGGCCGATAGCCTGCGATGCTAGTGCACTTTAGCCTCGGAATTTATTTCTATGACTAAATTATTTACAATAATAACAATAGTAATAGGTAAAGTTTCCAATCGGCATTTTTAAGTTTTGTGAAGAAAATGATGGAACATTTATATAAGACTTAAATGACTAAAAAGCCTTTAATGTAAATATTTACAAACATCTCTTGTTTTCTCTAATGAATCACTTAAAACGCTTTTAGTTTTAGGTTTTTTTTTTTTGTTTTTTTTTTTTCTTTTACCACTTAGACATTAAAATGGTTGTAATTATGTTTAAGTTATTCAGCGTTTCACAACTATTTGACGTTGAAAACCAGCGTAATGCAACTGTTCACAGTCATTACGTAACAAAAAAAAAAACAACAGGCAGAAGAAGAAGCGAGAGGAGAGCGGAGGGGATCAATTAACCACAATAGCACTTGAATGTAAAGCGATTTTTAATTAAAGACTTACAAACGCCAAAGTTTTCATAGAAATGCATTAATTCATTTTCGTTGAAAGAGCAACTCGACGCAAATGGTGTCGGATCATCACATCACTAGGGCCAGCAACCGACAGCACAAACATTCTTACTTGCTGCGACCTATTATCAAAGCGTACCCAATGTATGCAAAGATAGATATGCATTTAATTGTGTGCTTGTGTGCATGTGTACATGTGTGCATGTGCGCATGTATGTACATGTGTACTGTGGGTGTGTTTGTAAATAGCTATTTGGCTGCACCATCGTGCTCTGAACTCTACATTAGAAGCCAGTAAAATTTCTAATGCAAAGAAGTGGCCTTGCGGCCATTTCATAAGTACTATAGTTAACAAACAATGCAAGTAATGAAAAGTGAGAAACGCCGCCATATTGACAATGGCGTTCTCTTCTAGCTCGCTGTAAATTGCTGGTCTTGCCGATAATTAGAGAGAAAAAAGCAGACGTTTATCATTTCATACTTTATTCACAATGCTTTCAAAGAAATTGTCTCAAATGCATACTAAGAACAGTTATCTAATTGAAAATATATATAAATGAATGCTAGTGACCATAATAAAAGGTGAATAAAAAGGAAAGTTTGTCAAATATTTGTGGCGCTTAGAAATATGCCGCACGAATTCTGTTAACTACATTTACTTGTGAGCAGCGTAAAACTATGTCAGACCATTATTATCGTGCTTCGAATCTCCAACATTTGTTTGGAACTTTGCCACCGAGCTATTGAGATCTGCTACATTTGTCACTCCGTATGTCACACCTACATCAGACGCCCCAACGTATGTATATACATTAAATTGCTCGTACATCGTATGTTCGGTCTCCGGCAACAGCAGAGCAGAAAACTGTCATTCGGAAGTTTCTTAACAGACGCAAATCTTATCAACAATTAGCAGATTATCTATTCAATTACCTCATTCAGCACAGTACTCGTTGAAATTCGATTGAGCATCGTTTGAGCGTCGATTTGATAAAGCCATTTACCTACAGGTAAGCTCGTGCGTAAGAACGCAAATGAAGCTATTTCGAAAAGCCACACTTGTTCCGCTGAAGCTACTGCTCAAGTATTTATGATTCAATTCATCCCCTTATATATCCAGTCAGCGTACACATTTTCTAAACAATTTAGCAAGCCATCAACATTAATCACTTTTACCTAAAAGTTGCAAAAATCATTCTGATCGACCAACTGCGACGCCAGCAGCATTGTAATCTTTACATAATACCGTAAAATGATGATTATTTAGGCTTGGTGCCAACGCAAAATTAGTTCTCCTTTTTGTTTTATACTTTCGTCGAATCAACTTAAAAAATCCATTAATATTTTCCTTATACTTGCTTGCAGTAAGCAAAAGTCTAATAATTCAAGACTTACCTGTTAACGATGTCTATTTCAATAATCTTTTTCTACGCAAAGTCTGCATATCTATGTTACGCTTTAGTCATGTTATGTCGTAGCAGTAGTTTGCAGAAAGTTCACTTAAAGGACCTTAGCTGTAAATAGTGTATTAGAACGCAATCGCACTGTTATACTTACAGAGCTTACGATTACCATTCTCTCTTTATGGGGTAAAACACGCTACAACTATATTTAAAGTGTATACATGTGTGTGTATGTGTGGCTGTGCATATATATTTCGCCATCTTTGTCTTCGCTTATTATTATTATTAACATTAATTGCGTGGCCAATCCGTATCGCGACCTAGAAGATTTATTGAACTAACCCCCAGTGAATCCTGTCACCTTCTTTGGTGCGGTGCACCATACCGTATCCGGCGTTATGAAATGCTCGCCAAACAAATGATGTGAATGACCTCACATTCATGTAGAATATGATGAGACGTCTCCCTATTCCTAGTCTCCCTTGGCAGAATCTGCATGAATCGATATCGATTATACGCATATTTTTCGAGTGGTATCTGAGGGAATCATGAACCGTATAGAAGCCCGTAATTAAACGTAGGTCGCTTCTTCTTAGTTCCAGTCGTATATGTACCATACCAGAAGATTTCATGAATCTTTTTGTCTGCGTTATCCTGCACATTGCTTCCAATGGTAATCCGATTTTTTCTGTGCCCAGTGCGATACCAGCCTGGCTTCTTCGTGCGCCACAGAATGGTTCAGGGTCTATCATAATCCCTCGGATTCCACTGTTGGCAAGACAGTCAGCTCTTTCGCTGTCCTCAACACCAAAATGGCTGGACACCCGTATTAGGTGCACATTATTGTGTCTGTCTAGCTTATTCAGTGTTTGATGGTGCTCCGAGACAAGCCTAGATGTTATCATTCAACCTTTTAGGGACTTTAAGGCGGCTTGACTGTCGGAGTAAATGCAGATTAACACTCTCCTGCACTGCCTTCTTAAACATGCGGCGATTGCATAAACTTCTGCTGGAACTATATCCCGTTGATATGGCCTTCTAAAAACTCGAGCCACAAGCCCCAGCCCCGGTTTCACCATTTTCCCATTTTAAGCCGTCGGGTTACCATTTCCTTGTTTCCATTCCAAGCTCAAAAGCTTAGCCGTGTCAGCGCGATTTCGCCGGTATGAACACTCGGAACCAGCGGGACAGTTCCAGCTTTGCAACATAATGGTCCGGTATCCTGACAAAGGGTTCGTCCATGAAGTCTTTCTAGACGGCCTATGAGATTTCCCAATTTTAGTTTGGCGATATTCGACAGTCTATGTGCGTTCTAGCAAACCTCCTTTTCTATAGCATCAGAGAGAGGTGTTACGATCCTAGGGCATTCAAGGGCCAAGATTTCATCGCCACGGTCATGCCACGACTTTGCTTACTTCGTACGTAAGGTACATAAATATATATATTACTAACACAGCTAAAACTTATAAACTAATGATCGGAATGTCATGACATTTTGATTTCATTTGATGATTGCTACCATTTAAAAATCGGATTATCACTCTACGAAGTGATTGAATGTTGTGTTATATGCATAATATATATAAGAGCATTTTTGCTTTTAAACGGATATGTTGTAAATGTAAAACAAAAATAGCTCCAATTTGATTGTCTCTCTGTAAACTGAGGCAGCAGATAGATATAGTTATCTTATCAACGTACCGTTACAAGTACGGTAATTTTTTTACATCATGGATAAATTACTGCAATATCTTATGTGGAAAAGTCATATTATCGATTACATGACTGCCTTCCAATGAAGTCGATATATATATATATATATATATATATATATAGAATAAAGTGTAAAGCGAATGAACACTAATGAAGAGGGAAACATGCGCGATGGAAGATGTCGGTCAATTGAATATCGAAATAGTTAAAAAGTTTGGCGGGGAGGGTGAATTGAGTTTAACTTGAATTTTGAATGCAATCATCAGTCAACAAATGTCAATGTACTCCCATGACTTCCGACCCTTTTAATAAAAAAAGAAGCAGAAGAAAGAAAAAAGCCTCTTAACTCATTTTAATAGTCGGCTTTTCCACTGTTCATATTTCTATTGTTGTTACTATTATTGTTATTTATTTATTTTTTACTCGTTTTTAAGTGATTTTAATGGCTATTGTAACTATTTCTTCGCTAGAACTCTTTAATCCATAAATGATTTTTATTTTTGTTCGTTTTATTTTGTTTTTGTAATTTACATACTCACAATGATTTATTGTTGCATAGCGTACAGGTTTCTCTCTTCTCTTTACTTTGTTCGTTTTGTTCCAATTTTTGTAGTTCTTTCTATATTCTTTTTTATGTTGTGTAAGTGCTAGATGCGAACACACACAAACACAAACAAAGACGAGCACGCACCCATGTACAATCTCTAAAATTGTTTGCATATGTTAACATGAAAATCTTTTTATCAAACAATGGGAACAATAGCAACAGCAATAGGAATTGGAGTAAGTGTTTTTCGCTCTACTGTGTATTTTATGTTCCGAAATCCCTTTTATAATAAATTACAATTTTTATTATTGTTCCCTTATATTATTTTTTATCATTAATTGTTTCAAATTTATTTTTAATGAGTTGAAACAATTCTTTGTTAGTTTTGTTATTTATGGGATACGGATTTATATGAAAATGAAAGAAAAAATAAAATCAAAAACAAAACAAAACAAAAGCAAAACAAAACCTTCACATGTCCAAGGATATATATATATAGATATATATATATATACATTCAAAAAGAAAGTACATTTTCGGTTTTTTGATTCAGAAATCCTTTACAAAAAGAAGTAACAATTTATTAAAAACTACCTAAGGACATACACATAGAGTTTTTCTTTTATAAATGGTTACTCACTTAGATATAAGCCAGCAAATATAATTGGATTATAACGTACACAGTGATGCGAAAACAAAGTCGATGTAGAGTAATTTTTTTTTTCTTTTCAGCTTTAAAATTCTAAAACAATCTTTTGCATTCGAATACGACAGAAGGGGATGCCTAATAAATTTGCTATTACGGTTGTAACACTCGGAAATCATTAAATCAAACATATAAATATATATATATTTATAATCTGCGCCCTCTTTCATCTACTTCCCGCCTATTGCTCGACAGAAAGCTCAAACTTGGCATATATGCGGTAATCGTAACTACCCAAGATCGCGTTTCACAAGCTCGTAATGTACACAAGGCCAGGCCATCAATAGCAAAAAAAAAAAAAATATATTCTAGAACTCGCTACTGATAGGTACGAAGGTCACCTACAATATCAGTAAAAAATTGAATCTAATCCGCCAACAAAAGCGCTGCCACTAGACGCTAAAGCCTAGGTAAGGACGTATATCCTGGAGATAGCTAACCAGCTAATATAGCTTAGCCTAAATATCCCCAGTTCACGTTACAATCTTTTGAAAATGTTCGCCATCCTTCGGAAATTTATGCAGAAGTAGTTAAAAGTCTCTTCAAGAAAAGGATATTTTTAATTATTTGCCTTAACAACTTAGAAGCTTTGCGCAAGTGTTGGACGCCATCCGACAGCCGATCGATATACGTAAACAGAAAGTGCGATCATACAAATGCTGTTTATTTTAATTTCAGTAAATTCCACCCAGTAAATTGATCCCGACTAGAAGTTTGAAATGCAATAATTTGTCATCAGTGTTGAAGTGCGTTAACTCAAGTGGACACTTACTTTCGCCTTCGGCAATTAGCCTCACGGACAACCGCAAACTTTTAATCGTCAGCTTATCTCGATAGCAAAAGAATCTATGGCATACCATGTAAAATTCACTGTTGATTCGGAAGATTGCCTAATACTACATAAGTATGCGTACTTAGTGATCGAAAAGATTGGTGCGCGTATTAGATGATGCGTAACTTCGAGTTCACTTAAAAGAGAACGTATCATTCGATCGAAATACTACAGAAATTCAATCTTTCTACTTCAAACTCCAGGCGCGTTTACCATACCACCAACAAGGACGGATTTTAAAGTTATGGACATGAATACAAAAGGAGACAGCAGAGGGCTTTTTTCAACCTAATAAGACACACCGAACCAAACGATCTACAATAAAAAGAGTGAATATAATATAAAGTGTTTTGAGAATTACAAATTAGGTTTAAAGAGCTGTAGATCGAACGAATTGCAAATGACATGGAATGCAAGCCCGTAAATCAAATAACTAAACAAGAAAATCAATTTGTAATTAAAAAAAATAAATAAATAAATAAAAAACTGCAACAGTACAACTTGCTACACATTCGCCCAAAATATCGGTTCTATTCGAAATTAAATCTGATATAATGCCCTTCGCTGTAAATAAGACATCCTCTAAAGGTGAAAATATATTACGGCATAAATTTAATATAGCGAAAATCGAACCACTTGTACCACGACATATCGAATTCCAGTTAGTACACACATATCCATATCAACACAAAATTGCTTACTTAACATACCATAATCGAGGAGTAAATGTCATAATACAAAGGCAACATTTACTATCAATGATTGAACAATAATTTCAGGCACAGCGATTTTAGAGTTCCCGACTACGGTCACCGGCGACTGTAAAGGAAGAACTTAAAAACAGTGCTAAAGATGTTAGCAAAAGTGTTGAGATCGCAAGTGTGAGTTCAGTAGCGGTGGGCAGGCAGGGAGAAGGTACTTAATCGCTCGCTCTCTCCGAAATCTGAGCTATGCCAGTGTAGCAATTTCTACCCATTGTATGCCAAAACCGGCAAAGAATATTTTTTTACATCACGAACTCAAAACTATCTTTAGAATGTTAAGTTAGTTTTCAAATTCCCCCCCCCCCCTCCCCCTCTTTATTTATTCTCAAATTTGGAAATTAGTTAAATCGACGAAAAAATTTCCCTCACAATTATCTGGAAGTTCTATATAAATATCAAATATGCAAATACTTTAGTTTATACAATTGCGTATGAACCCTTTTGCATTCAATCCTGTCGTGAATTTCACCATTTCATTACATCATGTAACGAACATCTGTTTTGAAAGAAAGAAACACAATATCGAAAAGATGTTCGTTCTTTCGTTCTTTATACTCATCAACAAGGAAAACATTATTTATTAAATTCGCTATTAATCTTGTAGTCATAAAAAAACTCTTACTAGACGGTCCTAAGAAATGTTAAAGGAACTAAACGCTTATCCTTAGATGAAATCCAGAAAACAAGAAATACTTGCAAGAGACTTGCTGTTCGTGTCAAAGATTTCATAAGTGAAGCTCCATTTTTAGTTGTCGCGTTTACTCGATAATAGCCAAGCTTTTCGTATTCGAAAACACAATAAT
Source organism: Glossina pallidipes (assembly GCA_000688715.1). NCBI lineage: Eukaryota > Metazoa > Arthropoda > Insecta > Diptera > Glossinidae > Glossina > Glossina pallidipes. The sequence goes on along the minus strand of KK499870.1, from coordinate 26,900 downwards.
TTAAGAAGATATGCTTATTTTCTAATCCACCTCTTGCTCGACACTCTTTTCCAAACGATGCTTAGTATCGTTCGATATCCTCTCTATAGCGAGAGCCGTCAAACTTCTCGAAATAGTCATCAAGAGCCGACTCTATCCCTTCATAATTTCCAAACATTTACTCCGAGGGAACCTAATCTATCAAGTAAAGGAAGCGAGAGGAAGCGCTTCATATTTAAACTTTTTGTCATTAGTGTCTTGATTTCATCAATCAAGCGGTACTCGTACTAGTACCTAATACCGATCGATCATCATTTTCTTATTGTCTTCGCTTTCTTTGGAGTCGACTCTACACTTTGAATTCGTTGCCTTGAGTATTCTTCCGTCCTCCTCTTATGAGACATCACCGATCGTCGACTGACACATCCTACCAACGCTACGTATACTATGCTCATATCGAACTTTTTGGCCAGTATATGATGTCCAACACTTTTTCGAATGCTTAGCATATCTGCTTGTTCCATCTCTTTTAGACGACGATCATCAGACGATTATCAGCTGATTATGTCGTGTACTGTGAGGTCTATCTTAGTAGTTCGTCTGACATGAAATATGTCACGGTTTTAAACGAAAGAGCAGACTTTTGTCGGGCAAAGGGGCATCTTTCCCATGCTTGCAAATTCGCTAAGAGCGAGAAGTTAATTTTTAATGCAAATTACATACGCGTTAAAAAAGAAGGCTCCTACGAAACGAATCAAATATTGTAGATGATGAGTGTCTGTGATTCGTTGCTTGGCGTATATTAAAACTTTATCTGTTGTTTTCTAATAAGTTTATTATACAAAAGAGAAAGTCAGAGAATATATATGTATATGTATAAATGCATTGTATGTTTTTCTTTAAATTTATTTTTAAAATTTCACGCAATTTGATTTTACAGAAATTTTTCCCAAAAGCTTATCCATAGATCTTTACATACCATGCAAGAGGTTTACAATGAATGCATGAATCTATATGTGCATATGAATGTGTCCGTATGTGTGTATGTATTCGAGTATATCCCTGCGTTTAAGCACTTGTGTGCATTCCATCTGAGCAATTAAAGAATTCCTAACCAACCATGTGTACACAAAATGATAAATATGTAATAACTCGACTGTAAGAAGTAACAAAATTGGTACAAAAAAAAGAAAAACGAAAAAAAAAACATATATATATATATATATATTATTTTTTGTGCTTTTGAGCATATCAGTTACATTCTATATTTTTACATGGTCTATATTCTATTTATTTATTTATTTTTGCTTTTTTATTTCATATTTTCCATTTTTTCTTTCTTGTTAAAAACAGACATAAAACAAAGAATTTTTATGAATTTATATGGATGCTACTGACCTTTCGTATATCTGAAGCAAGTTATGAGTAGTGACAAAGAAAATTTGATTTGCATTTTCATATTTTTATCGTATTATATATCAACCAATGTCTATATATACATACACACATCGTATAGCACACATATACTTAAAATCATATTTTTGCACATTTAGGAGCAATCTGTGGATAAAATTGCATTTAGGTTAGCTGGAAAGTTCCCAACTTGAACATCAGCATGGCAGTACTTGTCCACAAAAGTTTGGGAATCTATGTATTATGCATGCCTTGATAAATACTCACGAAAATTTCAGCATTTTTGACATGCAATAGTTGTTTGAAAATCGGTTAAATCTGTCGACGCAAGTGTTTTAGTGAAAATGGAAAAAATTCATTATCGGGCTATTATTAAATATTTGATTTTGCAAGGCAACATACCTACTATACCTATTTAAAGATGTGTTGCCCATTGGATTCAGAGATGTCGGATCATCTTTTATCGCCGGGTGAAATATTTGGTAGCTGAACTGAAATGTGTCCTCACCAGTTTAGATAATCATTACCGTTTGAAACGGTCAAAAATTGTAATCCCTTGTGGGAACAACACTTAAGTTCACCAAATGATGCTGAACATTTATCGAATTAGAGAAATAATAAATATCATGGATAAATAACATGGGTAGAGAAATAATAAATATCATGGACAGGTCCAAAGAAGGTGTTTGTCATATATTGAACGAAAAAATAAGCTTAAGAAAGCCGACCGTACGTTGGGTGTCATGTTTTCGCACATTGAACAACAAACAAAAATGTTCGAAAGCAAATATTAAACTCTCTATTGGTGCAGCTTAGGTACGGTCTTGCACACACCGACGCACTCAAGAACTACAACGGAGTCAAGCAATGAAGTGCGAACGAAGAACCAGTCGCGGAAGAAGTTATGATTGTTCTCTTGCCTGGAAAAATGATGGTGACTGTGTGATGGCAAAATTCCAAAGAAAAGAACAACGCCATTAAAAAGCTGAAAGCTATTGAATTGTAATAACTTGAGTTCAACAAGCGAGGTTTTAAATGGATCCGATTCTTCGCCACACCCATCTACTGTAGCTAAAGAGCTGTAAAATAACGATCTAATGTTAGGTCAATGACTTCAGTTTCTCACTGAGATCATTTCGATTGCTGATCTGACAATTCCGCGATCAAAAAATCGATAAATAATGCGACGCTAAGATGCCAGGACTGCAAGATATAGACACGTAGTAAAAGCGCTTACATAAATATTTATGGAATTAACTTCCCGCAAACACACACACACACACACACAAGCTATATATACGATCTTTCAAAACTTTATAACTTATACAAGACTTATGTATCGTAGTCGCCGTAGACCCTCCAATCATCCATCTCAGAAATGCATCTATAATGTTAATATGGATCTCAAATCCTTTTGGCCAATTTTACAGTTTTTCGTCTTTTAGCATGACCCAAAATATGTGGTTATGTCAGAAAATTGTGTAATTTAGGATCGAATGGTGCGACAATGATTTATATCAAAATTTCAAATTTACATGTGATATAATCTGTGTCCTCTTATGTCACATTAGTTATGCTTGTATGTTTATGTGACACTTTGAATGCATTATGTTATGGTAATAGCTTATGAACTCACCGCTACCTGAGCGGTTCTACCCTACTTGATATAAGCTAGTTATGCTTCAGAATGCTTACGGATGGTTACTTCACTTGTTTTACTTATATTGCCAAAGTTTTCGCTCGTACATTCGTCATGTATAATAGGAAAACGCGGCAACACACTGTGATAGTGATAGTGATAATTTGTGCATGAAATGATTATCGATTGAAATCGAATAAATTATAATTTCTTGTATGGTTTGTTTAATTTACTTAATGAAAAATCAAATATAAATAGTGTTGTCCGTTAAGCGTAGAATAAATATTTGCATTTTCAATCAATAATAAAAAATGTGGAAATTTCTGTATTAAACTAATAATAATAATAATAATAATAATATAATATAATAACAACTTTATTTATTTTCAAGTTTTTAATTATTTTTGTTTTGTTTTTCGTGTTTCTCACATAAAAACACTATACGTATACAGCATGTGTTAACGATTTGGTTATGAATTCAAGTCCAGTTATGTGTGTTGCGTGCGTTTAGTGTAATTGCAAATGAGACTAGACATAAGTATTTAAGGTTATGCCTGTGTGAAAGAAAGAGTTATTCGTACAATCAGCGCTCACCACTAGCAGTACCGCTATGTATTTATCAAAGTGTTATCGTTGGTTAAATAGACTACGCATGGAAATGCATTAGTAGTCACCTGACACATGCATGTGCATGTATGTATGGATGTATGTATGTTTGCACCTATATGCATGCATGTGTATATGCGTAACTGTGTCTATTTCATTTCGCTTTGTATGCATGGGTAAGTAGGCTTGCAATTGCATCGGTTTTTGGTTGCAAGCATTCATACTAAGGCGATATTTCGTAACTAACACGATAGTCTTTAGTGTATATTTATGCAAAACGATTATCAGCAAAATAGTGCATTGATAATTTCAGTTTCCGTTTCGTGGTTGAATCTGCTTCAAATAGTTAAACCGCATATCTATACACATTTATAGCTTGTCTATATAATTATTGTTATGTTTTTGCGGAATGGGATAAACACAAACATTGCTCTACTGATACGATGATCATGCAAATCTAGTATGCAAATGCAAATGTGTATGTAAAAGAAAACATATATATATTTATGCATTTTGTTTTCTTTTTGTACGTTTATTAGCCGAGCAAAAGAAAAGCACTGCAATTCTGCCATTGCAGAAACGTTGACTGCAAGTAGAAATTGTATAAACATTAGGAATAGCATGCTGTTGATACAAATTCACTCAAACGCTTAGGTATCTACGTGCATTTATATCTGTGTATGTGCTTATACATATATATGATGTAAATTTAATGTAAATGAAGTTCTTCTCCTTTTCTTTTGTTCTTCTTCTCCTTTTCTTTTTGCTTCTTTTCTTTTGATTTTATCAAATCTTCGCACAAGAAGCAGTGGTTGATTGCTACAGAATTGCTACAAGTTTCACTCCAACTGCTATAATAAATAAATCAACGCAGTAATAGAAGATAAATAGACTCTGCGGAGAAATCGTGTAAGTTTTTCAGACTTATTGATGATATCTTCTTTCAATTCGCCCGCATTATCTTAAATTTTGAAAAAAGAAAGAAAAAAAGGAAATTATATTTATTTCAAATAATATACACATACACACTTAAAAATGGAATTTGAAAACTTTTCTACAAACAATGCTAAGGAGTGATTTTAGTGATTTTTATATGCAAGACTGAACAATGAATACTAAATTTGCCCTCCTCACATATGGCATGGTGGCAATGTCAGTTTTTGAAATTTTAATTTAATAAGCTCTGTCCTTCCATCCGGTTTTCTCTTTATTTGTTGAAATTACAAAATATGGAATAGAAAGCTGACCTGTAATATTTTTGTGCTCTTAACTGATGGTCACAGATCACTTGGTTAACCCATAAACAACACGACAGTAAGAAAAAAAACCATAATAACCATAAAGATTGGTCTAGAATTCCGTGAAAATATTTGTCAAGGACCGGCTCAATACTTTTTTTTTTTGTTTCCCCCATTTGAAATACGCATATAATCACCGTCAGTCCGTCTACAGTATGTTAATAGAACTCCTGCAGTTGCAAACATATCGAAAACTAAAAAGGATTTCGCACAGCTAAAATCAGACCAAAGCTATTATAGGACATAGCATGATAGGACATTTTATTTTACTCAATTCAACTTAATTTTATTAATATCGAAGAAAAGGAATTTCGGAATAAGGAGGAGGTCGCAGTTCGAAATTCAGAGACAACGTGATCAGGAAGTAATTAGGAATTTTAGAAGACTTGCAGACAGACTGACATTCGTTGAACCTATCGATAAAGCAGCTGTCTTCAAATGCTTATTTCTATCCGTTCAAATCATTTTCAAAATCTATATGCGTTGCACGTTTAACAATTAAAATTAAGCAACACCTGCACATCTGCACATCTGTTATGGACAGAAGCAGTTAGCGACGTCTCCGACTTCATAATTATAAATTATATTTACTTCGTATGGTTAAATTTCTTTTAGTACAACATAAAATTAAACAAAGTTCCTCACAGAGAACTCAATATCTCTTTGGAAAATTTCTGCTGCTTTTTATAGCACAAAGCATTCTTCATTATTTCTCAAAAAAAAAAAGTAAAAAAAAAAAACTTACATCTGAAAGGACTTAATAACTACTTTTTCAATTTGTTTTTACATATTCCAAAGTTTTTCAAAACAATAACTTTTTAATAATTTTGTAGATACATTTCAACATTAACGTTTGGTTGTCATTCAATCTTTTGCAGTTGCAGATTGTATTTGCATGGAAAGACAATCAAAACTTAGACTTTACCTTCCGTATACGTATCGTACATAATATGGAATTGAATTTCTTAAGAAAATTAGTAAGTATGCAACGAACGGTGCATAAGCTTTAAACATTTCTGACGTGACGGATAATTTCTTTTGTAATGTAGATATACCTACGTGGCCCTCAAGGCAACTTATTTTGAAATTAGCTTAGATATCAAATTTTGTCTTTTAAAATGTTTTTTTCATCTAATGCGATCACATTAAGCTTGAAAATAAGCTAAATGATTACATATATATAACAAGTAAGAAAATTATATTCAGTTGTGACCGAATCTTTCATACCCATCACCGTTACCCTTAAAAAAAGATAAAAATAGTAAAAGTTGTTTTCGAAATAAAAGTTTTTGTTGCATAGGCGTGTGCGCATTGTAGGCGTGTCCTTTGCAAAGTATAGGTCACTTCGAAAATCTTCTGAAAATTTATAGACGACATCTTCATTTTCGCTAACGTTTCGCTACTGTTTGCCACAGATACTGCACAGACGAATAGACGGACATTTTTAGGTGCATTTCAAATCTGAGTCTGGCCAAGCTTTTATATATTTAATGGGAATTTTTGGAACTTGTTCTAGCACGTGGTATTAACAAAATTAAAATTTGATAGTCTATAATATCGGGTAGGCATGGCCAGTTTTGTGTGTTTTTGTACAGGCACTCCAGTGTCACCAATAGAATATGCGTTCAAATTTCCATACATTTATATGCTATAGTTTAGGACTAATGAGCAAAAAACCAATTTTTAATTCCCTGTTCTCAGTTTACGTTGTACTGTAGACGTGTTTTTCGACCAATTTAGGCCATTTCCAATACCAAGCTGCATGCAAACGCTTCCAATGTTTCGACCAAATTTAAAGTTGATAGGTTCATTTTTACGGCCAGAAGAAAGTTTACAATAGAAGTTACATGGACGGACGGGCCGACATGCCTATATCGATTTAGAAATTAATGCTGATTAAGACATATATACACCTTGTGGAATCTCTGAAGCTTGCTTTTGGGCGTTGCAAACATTGTGACAAAATGAACACACCCCTCATCCTTCGTTAATGGATACGATATATTGAAGTGCCGTTAGCAAAATCTGAGCACAGTAACGTACAGTAACCTGAAATCAGTCTTTTATACGGATTTCCCTATCAAGAAATAAAGGAGACGTAAATGGATAAGTATTTCGTAAGGACGTCATTAAAACAAAGGATATCCTCTTTTTTCTATCTTTATTTTTTTAACCATTCCTTTTTCTATATATTATTTCTTAATTTACTAATATACTCAGCGCCAAAGTAATACTTGAGGTCTTTGGGATTGGAATGCGTAATACTTGGCCAGCAGGAGACTTTAAACAGATTTAGATACGCTATCAGTATCGTTGGAATTGTGATTGAAAACTGAAATGCGAGATGCAAGATCTTATCTGCTTTCTACATATTCGAATACACCCGCTGTAGATAAATGATTTGAAAATTTCAAAATATTTGAATCAATTGGCGTCTAATTTTGGCAAAAATAATCGTAATACTCGAAAATAGATGGCAAAGGTAACGATGGGTTTAATTAAATTGCGTATATTTCTGTTAGGTAATCCACTCCTAATAGTGTGCACAGTTCGTTAGTTTACTTATGTCGTTTACTTTTCCTTTTCGTATAATTGCTATATAAAAATCAATGATGAAGAGATTTTAAGAAATACTTTTTCATGCATTTCGAAGCTCATTCTATACCTTTTCCTCTCCATCTTCCTTATGACGGAAATGTAAGACAGTTGGTGTGTGTGTGAGCACGTAAGAAACCAACTTTTCTTAAAGTTGATTTTCTAATTTCAAACGTGTCTTGCTTTCCAGAGGCCATTATACATACATATAAAAACATATATATACACGTACAGATAAACATATTCGCATGTATGGATACACTCGCTTACATACCTATGCAATGAAACATTAAAGAATATATATTTTAGCCCAAAAGCATATTTCCCATTTAGTATTAGTAAAAAAGTTTGACAGTTTGCAAGTTAGGCATGCGAATTTTTATATTTAAACGTAGCAGGCTTCGTTGTTATTCCATTATCCATTAGACAAACGGAAATGTGAGAATAGAAATGTTGCAAAGCGAACTAACTTACTTTGTACATACATGCATGTATTTAAATAACGCAAAACGCAACGAGAGAGAAAGAAACGCCAAAGCATGTCACGAGAAACCACTACTACCCAGACTCATAATAATTTGCAATAAAACTTCATTTTAATGGCATGGTTTTGAAAAAATAAGAAAAAAATAAAAAGTAAACCAAAGAAATAGCTCAACATATAAGCGAGCGAGTGTAACGTTATATGTATGCCATGACATGTAAAAGGAATTTATACGATATCAATAGCACTTCCTCTCCAGAATCATTTCATCATTTCATTCAAAATGGAAATCTCATATCGCACTTGTTCAAAAACTGTTGCTCGAAGAAAAATATTTTCGAAATTCATTTTAGTGCTCTCTGCGAATTTTTCGTACCTTCTGAATGTCAGATAACTAAGAAAGTTTCTTATTTATTTTTCATTGTCCGAAAGAAAGTTATTATTGACTACTTTAGATAATTGTTTTTTTTTTCTTATTTTTTTAATAACCGCATAAAATCAAATCATGCGGTTACTGAATGTATGCAATTCGCAGCATTTTTACTGTTTGGTTTGGTAAGTGTTTGTATAAACTCCTGTCCAAAAACGGTATTATCTGCGTAGAAGTTAGCAATACATACAGAAGAGCATCTAATTCACTGATCAGACTCATGAGTATTCATATTGGGTGTAGAATAATTCCTTGGACAGTATACAATGAATTTTTATTTGGATGCATATGTAACAGTCACCTCTTATTATTGTGCCGGTGAATTTACACACATATTTACGCTTGCCTATCTATCTATCTAGCCGTCAGTCTATCTGCCTATCTGACATCCGTCTATTTATTTCTATGGTCGCAATTTGAATATTCGATCCTATGCTCAGTTTAATGATAGTTTTTCACTTCCGGCATTACTTCGTGTCCAGTTTTCATCATCCGTCGTGCTTTAGGTACTCTTTGCTTCCAAGTGAGGAGGAAAAGTAGCGACACAAGAATCGATTTATTGAAAGCTTCCCAACAATTAGTTTGTATAAAAATAAGTCGCTGCTTGAGCAGCTTGATTGATGTAGAAAAGGTAACACTTTCTCTTCGAAAAATCGATAAGGAATTATCTCTTTGTCTGACATATGGTGTCCGGAATATATCACATGTCGCGTAATAAATTTCCATACAAGTTGAGAGCAATTTGTCACTCATAGCATTTTGGGTCTATAACATTCACGATCGAAAAGTTTGTTAACCTCAAGTTTTGTGAGATGCGTATGATATGATGAGGCGAAATGCCTCTAAAGATTAGTACGTTCCAAACATTCCAACTGAGATCTAAGCTTTCTCACCAAAAATTCAACTAATGTGATCGAATGCGCACCATGCTGAACTACCAGGCAAAGCTTACGTTGAAGGACGTCGAGGATGATCTATCTATTGGCTCCATTAAAGGAGAGAACTTGTGCGAGATTGGTTTGGTTGCATTGAAAGCTATGGCGCCTATTGGCAAGAAGGCAAGGTAACTTTTGATTTATAAATTATTATAATTTACGTCACATCTGATGCCAGATGTATTAGGTTTGGGTAAATTCAGAAATTGTATGAATTCATTGAATCATTCAAGACGCGCTCTGTATGGCTTTGTACATGATATTTGTGTATATCTGTACACTTCTTTGTTCAATCTAGAAGTCACAATTTTCACGATATTTTAATGAAATTTGGTTCGTTGACTTGCTTTACTCCAATAACAAATTCTATTGAAAGCATATTACATCATATCACTTTCATGGCACCATTTCCATACCTATTCGAGAAACGGTGTCGAGTATGTAATGGTAAGGTCCTCCTGTCAATTACATTTTAAGTTGCTCCTCTTCTTATCTAATTTCAGATACCTTCAGACACCTTTTACCTATCTATGATGAATATATTGGAATTCGTTTCTGACGGTCGAGACTAAAGCATTACATACAAAAAGCGAATCAATGCAAGAATCAACAAATGTCAACTTTTTCTTTCGATCCCGCTAACGAATACTTATACACTATTCATACCAGATACATGGGCGATTTAAAGTTCGCCTTTGATGTTCGTGTAAAAACATAATACAAAATAAGGTGCACTCGACTATATATGTGCACCTCCATATTATAGTAACTGCATAAAGGAATAATTATTTTCTATATAACAAACAAGTACATAAAATAATCTAGAGAAATGACTATCATTTTGCTTAAGCATTATTTAGAGGTATATCTCTTCCGATCTTGCTGATTGTGACCTTGCTAGCAGTTTCTGGTCGAATTCAATTCTTTGAAAGTAATTTTAAAATCACGTCCGTTTATCGGACTTGATAGACAGACTAGTAGGCTTTGTTAAATCGATTTCGCTATTCAATCTAGACAAAAACTGATAGACTTCAGTTCTTCAGTCCCAATTTCTGCGTTTAGTAAAATGCAAAAAAAAAAAACCCAACAAAACAACTCGTATTGTTTTCAAGATAATCTGCTTACAGGAAGTCACAAATCGAAGTTTTATTACGCCGATGAAATAAATTAAAATTTATTAACTTAACCAGAAGTTAGGAGAAGTTATGTTTTGCAAAGATTTGATTTTGTTCAAAAAAAAATATCGAATAAAATCGAAAAATGAAAAAAAAACAAGTACTCATTAATCATAAGTAAAATATTTTATGGGAATTTTTACTTTTCACCATAAATCTTAAACAGAGAAAAATGCCATTATTGTAGTATTTGATTTATAGAATGCTTTTTAAAACCACTTTTATATAAAAACAACAACATGTACAACGGCAGTAACAACAAAAAAAAACATATAAAATTAAATAAAATAATAAATTTTAATTATTACAAACATATGCTGCAATAAGTACATAAACAAAATATTTAAAAAAACAAAAAAAAAAAAGATTTCTCTTCGTCTTCTTTTTTCTTTTTTGCATTAACACAAATAACATATTGAATGGAATACAATTCAACCGTAAACCAATATGTTGCTAATTATGTTGGTATGTGTGTTCATATTTAAACCAGATAAATAACAAAAAAATAAAATGCATAAACAAAAATAATAATAATAATAATAATAATAAAATAAGAAGGATAATAATAATAATAATAATAATAATAATAATAATAATTGAGTGTAAATGAACTTTCGAACACAATATGCAATTGTTGTGTACGTCCAAGCACCCTTTGTCCAAAGAGACCGCAAACAAATTCATTTATATTTAATTGAATTAAAAACATATGAAATGATTATTATATCACACAATAAGTGGCATTAAAAAAATTGGATAAAAAAAGGAAAGCAGTTACCAAAAAGTATTTACTGCCTGCCGTTATACCGTTACAGGTTTTAATTGTACATGCATTAGAAAACCGCATTCGCACTCGCACTCGCACACGCACACGTACACGCACACGAACGCACAATTATTGCCCATAGCATATGCAACCAATTAAAAGTTTGAAATTTATGAAAAAATTTCGAGGCTGTTGGAAAAAAAAAATTTTTTTTTTTCATGTTGACGTTCACGTTCTCTTTATAACACCAAGCGACTATTTTAGTAAGTAAATTAGTGCAACTTATATAAACGTTCAAAGTAAACGACGTGTGTGTGTGTGTCTGTGTGTCAACGCGCTTACTAACGTTGCTAAGCGTATCAAACAGTAAATTGCGCGCTCCCCTTACCTGCTAACTTACCTATATGCAATGTTCACGAATAGCATAACGGTTTGCTTAGCATAAATTTAAATTTAAATTACTTCGAAAGGAAATTCTGTCTTTTTCGCCACCACAAGAGAGATTCGACGAAATAAGGAAGCACTTGAAAGCCCCTAAGCTGAGTTAATGCCTTTCGTTCCATTTGTCTATAGCCCGTTGTCAACTCCTATATGATCCTGTTAAATATGAAAATTACGTTTTGCAAAAAATCCGTGTCAATTACATTTCATAAGTTCTTCAAGAAAATATATGAAATGAAGGGCAGTAGTTGTCAAAATGTTTTCTAACAACTGCTTTTTTTCCCGGCCTATGTCGCTTAATGCGATGCCTTGAATTTGTTTCGAAAATAGCCGATGACGGTGATATCATCTTCTCAGTCGTTGAAAAAGAAAAAATAGCTGAGGCCCATCAGCTCCGCCTGCATAAATTATGTACTCAGTAATCATTCTCGATCATTCATTTCTTTTCATAGAGATTCGCATCGGCCTATTAGCGCGGGTAAGTGTAAATGTCATGAATGTCTTTACGACGAGATCAAGCAATTAAGATCAAATTTTCTCCGTATGATTTAGAACAGGGACGCGCAACTTTTTTCGTCAACGGGCCAATTTTAACTTTCATATTACAGCGAGCATCAGAACAAGATCGCATAGTGAAGGCTGACAAAATCCATTTACATTTGAATTATTTGCAATATTGAATGTAGGAGGCCGGATGTGTCCATGCCTCGTTTCGAATCTATCTTGTTATTTGAAGTTGAGCTTGATGTACCTTCAAAATCAATTCTTAATTGAATTCGATTTCTTACGTATTCATTCTGAAAATGTTGCGAGCAGTTTGAAAATCGCTGTGCATTTATAAATACATATGTAACGTACTCGAGTGCGAGTTACGTGCGATTCTCCTCTTTCTTTGCGCTCTTGAATCGCATCGACGGGTAAAATAAATTTTTTCTGACAACCTCTTTAATTATTCACATATTATGACGTAATATGGCAAAAAAATGAATTTAATTAAAAAGTTTTGTTAGCAATTAGGATCTTTCATCAACAAATACAAACAGAGCTGTAACAGAGTTATGAAGTTATTCATTGAACTGTAATTTAATTAGGAAAGTACCTGGACTTTGTCAAGTACTTAAACTGTTTAACTGTTTACGGACTTGGCTTGTATAAGCTTTGTACTAACACAACAATGAAATTGAAATTGAAATACATCGGTTTACAACAAAATCGGTTTACAAAAAAAAAAACTCTATTTTTACAAACTTTCACATGACTCGTCAACATAGTCACCCTCAAGGATGCTATAAACAGTCTCCCAATTCCCTTATATTACACTTACTTTTTCATGCAGAACGATTTTTCAAACCACGATTCAATTTCCGCTGTAGGCGGATGAATCATTTATTCTACATTTTTTCATTAGACCACCTTTTTGAGTCTTGTAAAGATGTAATAATCGCCGATGCTAGATCAAGGAAGTACGATGTCTGGGACAGTGATTTAAAGTTCGATGCATACTACTTTGGCAGCAGCTATATGTAGGTAGATAGGTAAGTGTTTTTACTCCACTGCTAGTGCGTTAGTGTGACTTAAAAAAATAACTTTTGCTGGTTTTTCTAAATCGGTGAAAGCTATGAAGTGAGTTCGTGTCATCGCGATGAGATCTTTTAAAAGAATTCTACAATTATATCTGGATTCTGCGACATGTTTTTTTTTTTCCCAAGGACGTTATTTTTTATCCTTATTCCAAGGAAGACATTAAAAATGAAATATTAGTTTATTAAAGAGAGCAAGAAAGAATTAAAGGCAGTTCGCCATCTACCTTAGAATACTTAGCTGCGCTTTCTTAAGGGAATATTTCCCTTTCTTGTTAACTAAGACACTTTGGCACGAAAGAAGAGAGCAACCGATTAACTGTGTACTTACAGTTTGATGATCAACTTCCATGTTTTAAATTTTCTTTTTCTTCTTCTTCTTCTTCTTCTTCTTTTTTTTTGTTCTGCATTCTTTAGGAAGCAAAATGCTCGCATTCGCCAAACCAGTCAACTGAGATTTTACACTCGAAAAAATTACCTGATATGCAATTTATGCTTTCGTTATTATTAAATCGTAGTATCGTAGTTCGGACCAAAGAGGTCAAATTTCGATAGTCAAGAGAAAACAGTAAATCTGAATGTGATCGATTCGATCGATTCGACTAATGCCAGAGAAAATAGTACGCATAGTTAGTTTGGTTCGAAAACTTACGCATCTCAAAGTTGTTTGACTGAAATTCCGACTTTTTGTTGATAAGAACTTTTATTAAAAAACGATTCAAGCCGCTGAGATTATCCTCATTGTAAATGGCCGTGTAACAAAGGTACACCATCTCTTGCGTGTTTTTATGCGTTACGAAGATTTCGCAAACATAATATATTCCTTGTACCGGGTAGATATAAAAGCGTATCAAGAGGAAAATTTTAAGATTTTATGTCACAATAAAAGATGAGTTTGTTTGTAGTTGTAAATGAAATTTGTTATTATGTTTTGTATGTATTGTGAATACAACTAAACTCTTGAATAAGTTTTTCTTTTCATTTATTTATTTTATTTTTTTTTTTTTTATTCCTTTTCTTCGCTTGACAGCATAAAGAGCACAAGACGAGTTAGATAAGGAAGATAAAAGAAAATTTAATGCTTGTTATTCATGCGGTATATAAAAAATGTTTATTACTATTACTATTATTATTATTACGATGTTATTCAACATAAACTCTATAGCCTCCTATCTTGTGTACACAATATAATAAAACAATAAAAACCGATGGCATTTAAATTAGTGTTATAGTTAAGATTGCAGTTCCATAACTTTCCACTTTAGTTGCATTTTATGTACGTGATATAATTTTAGTTATTTACAATTATAATTTAAATTTCTTCCCCACGGGCAAGCTTAAGTCTCGTTTACTTCAAAAATGTAACAAAAAAGCACTAAAAATGCACTTTTCATGCTCTCTTAAAGAATTACTTTAGATTGGAACTATTTTTTGTATATTTACTTGTATATACATATACATGTATATATATTTTTAAAAAAACAACAAATACATAAATAAATAAATAAATAAATAAATGAAATCTATTGTTCACGTTTCCGCCAGTTTGTAACTTAACACCATGTAAAGTCAACACAAATTGTCGCTTCCAGTTCGAACGATTTCTCCTCCCATCCATGTATTGTTTAAATTGCTAAGCACACGAACCGCACATGAAAGAAATATGAAAAAAAATAAAAACCCGGATAAGAACAGGACATAATTTAACCCCATCGTAGACAATGCGGTTCAACTAAAACACTTTTCGATTAAAATCTAATATTTCATATATTTAAGCGTAAGGATAGACTACGACGTTATAGCAAATAAAAAAAAAGAAGAAGAAAATAATAGGATTAATATATATTTACGTAGGTGAGTACTAACTAAAGTACTAAGTAAGTAAGTATAGAAAAATGTAAGAAAATATTTTATTAATTTTGTTTGCAGATCGAACATCGACCGAAACGTCACATTTTGCATTGCCTTTTAAGATGTCCTCACTATTGGTTGGATACAATCTCATGTGTAAACCTTCGTTTGCGCACTCCTTGTTTTATCTCTTTTCCACCAAATTGCTTTTATAGTTTACATTACCGAAAATAACGTTGTGAACTCGCACAAACTATATCTAGCCTTGAATAATAGTCTCTTGCAGTCCCCCATTGATTCTTGTAGCATTTTTAAATTCTTAAGATATAGTACGACAACTCACTCATATATATATAAATAAGCTGCGCTCTTTCTAAATACATTAACTGGAAGTAATGATTGTCAAGTAAATCGTTTCAGCAAAAGCCAGCATTTTTCGACATAAAGAAGCTTTACAAGGCCCTTCCATTTTTATTCGTCTACTTTAAACTTATATCTGAACGTTGGTTTCGACTTCTTTTGACTTCTCATCCTGTCACTTAATCATGAGAAATGTCACGCTTCAACAATGCTTGCACGTTAATCAAAATTTATTATCAGCCCTTTTATTACCGGGAGCTAGCAATACAACGTACAAAATATTATGTACTTACCAATAAGAAAACAATGAAATACTTTTTGAAGAAAAATTAGAAAATCGAATCATCCCGCCCGATATACCCGGTAATGCTCCAACGCGATATGGCTGATAATAAGACGTGTTTTTCCGACTATGCGCCCTTCTCTGTAAACACTTTGAGTCACGTTTTAGACACAATTTTCGACTTCGAGTATAAAGTTAAACTTGTAACTACTGCTATGCGGTAAACTTTCCATTGTGGCCGTAGCCATAATTACATTGAAGAAGATAAGAAATGCTTAAGGCGTAGTTCGTTGTGACTGTGCCAACAGGGCGGTGTTCTTTTCTAAAATGAGTGAAATTCGATCTTTAAAACCAATAAGGATCTTTGTAGTCGCACGTTGCAACAGGTCCTGATTGGGTACAAGTAAAACGGCACAGTACACAACCCTACAAACGGCAAATCGACTGATTAAAACTGCAGTTTGCGGAAGGTTGCTTCATAAGCGACATATCTTAGATTGTCAGCGATATTTTGATTACTTATGATGACGTTATGATTATTTATCAAGAGCTTTACGAAAGAAACGATGGTTCATTTTGACGCGGTAAGCAAACCGTTATCCGAATTAGTTGATGTAGATGCGTTTACCACAAACACCGCTTCATTTTCTGCGACGCTATCAATGTACACGTGATGTCACAGCTGGGCAATAAGACAACAACAACTTGTTTAACATGTTGCGTTGTCATATATATCCGAATAAAAATATTGCCGTTAGAACCGTAAGCAAATAAATTAAATTTTTTAAGCTGAATATATTTTCCTTTGTATTTATTTCTCGAATCCTTTGGCCTCCATTTTCCACTTGAGTATACGACCAGGTATGATGCACAATAGGGTTAAGAAATGAAACATATGTAGATATATACGTGAAAAATATATATATATATACGAAAGCGCTACATTCCTGTTATAGATGATAAAGTTTTTATACCCAAAGAAATAAGTTACATGCTACATGTTACATGCAGAAATAGCCCGGTGTAGAATAGGTCAGTGTAGGTTGATCTTATCTTAAATTTTAAAATAAACCTATAACGCGCTATAAATATTTTCAAATGCCAGGAAAAAAAATCCAATTGAGAAACTGACATAAGTATAATCAACAAAGTGCTTTAGAAATCTTAAATAATACATTGAAGTGATGGGCATCAAATAGTCGGGGCAAGTGAAATTAAACTTTAGTATTTGGATTTTTAATTCCCGTTTTTCCCCCCTCTTTTCGTTTTAGAAAAAATTTTAATGAACATTTTAAGCGCTGGAAAATAAATTGAGATTTTTAACTTCTCATGCATATATATAGAAATACATATATTTAGATTCTTTCTTTTTTCCTTGACTTCAGTTCAAACAAAGCGTATTTATTTTAATTGGAATTCTATTGAAATTGAAAAATACAAGGGATGTTAAACTCGGCCCACAATTACAAAAAAAAAAAAACTAAATAAATACATAAACAAACAAATAAAAAAAATCAAATCTAAGACGAATTTGAAATACTCATCATCTCAAGTAGCCTGGTTTTTCCATTTAATTTCCCATAGGTCTGCCCGTTACACGGATGTTTGCTTTGCTTAAAAAAATCCAAAGCAACGTTATATATATATATATATATATATATATACATATTTCAAAAAATGACTCAAAATTTATTAGTAGTTCAAAAATTCGTTGCATTTCTTGTCCTGATTGTAGTTGCGTTTGTTGGCGAAGTCTCGAATTCAGTCAACATAATTGAGCCAAATAGAAATATGCCTTAAGTTGTAATGTTTTATTTCAAATATTGACCTTACGGACAACATGTAGGCAGTTAGACAGACTTGGATAAATTGATTCATTATAGCATGTTACTTGCAAATATATTCCCTCTGATACCGATTCCCAAAAACTTGCAAACACAAAAGTGTAATTAGTATGCCGTGTGATACTACAACAACACTTATGAAACACTACATTCTCTCTCGTATTCTCACTGTCACTCATATGGAATATTTTATGCGAAGAACGAGTTTCTCGCTACGTATTGTATTTAATGCAGTACAAGTCAAAAAAAAAAAAAAGAAGGTGAACTTACGTTTGAAAAATAACTTGAATTTCTGCCTTAATAACAATACATTTTTTTCTCAATATTTATCTCCATAACAACTTCAATATTAATAAGAGAAAATGTTTTATTCATCTTTGTTTTTTCAAATTTGAATTGATTTTTATCGGACATCGAGCAAACTATGAACACAAGCACATAAAAGCCTGTGCACATGTAACCGATATGGTATCATCCAAACTGATCAAACCCGTGTCATGATAAAATCAAAAAAAAAATAAATCTATTTATTTAAAATAGAAAAAAAAAAACACTTAACTCCTAATATTTTTCGTCCTTCATGTGAACACAAAACCACCAATTATCCGATTGAAGTGTAAAAATGTATTGCTTACTTAAAGAGAAAAATGCAAATCTCTTGAGAAATTCCTTCAAGGACGGGTTTTTTCACCCCGGAGACGATGAGGGCTATATTCAGCTTCAACAGAAAGATTCACAGACCTGATAAGGTATACATATTCTTAATCATTAAGCATTTTCGTCTGTCCGACTGTCTATCTTTCTGTGGTAAACATTTCCCTGATCACAAAACCAAAGCTATGTGCTTCAAATTTGGCAGAAACATTGAAAGTTCTCACATGAAGTTTGGTATTAAAAGCGGGCAAAATATGTCAAAGGACACGCTTACAGTGTACCCTTTCCAGATCCATATCAATTAAAATTTTTGACTTTTAAAACGTCGTCAGAAGAATACAGGCTGAGTAACTGCAGGTCAGATTTGAGCTTTACACTTTGACTCAAAGAACTGACTTTATTCACTCAGAAGAATTGACTTTATTTACTCAGCTTCAATGTCAAAGTAGTTGAAATCATGCAGAAAGTATATGATATCAGTATTTCCTTTTTTTTTTTTGTTTATATATTAAGTTCAATGTTATTAATTATTAATTTTTTATATATTTACTCCAAGTGCCCTGTGCAAGAAGATCTATAGATATATCTACGATATCATACTTTCAAGACATATGAAATATAATAAAAAGAAAATATTATTCCAAGCCTTTGACAAGAATCATCATCGCAGATATCATCGAATCGTATTTTCATTACTTTCGTTATAATAATGAATCAACTCATAAAGAAGTTCTTAACATAGACAAAATGAAGCGCACTAACTAATTCGATTGTTTCACCCAAAATCATTTCTACATAAGAAAAAAGTTATGGCAGCTATGTAACAGCACCACCTACGAAACCTTAAGGAGGACCATTTCGGAAAATTATAAAAAAATGCGTTAAACCTAACATAGAATATACTAAAGAATACACGTATTTTAAATACTATTTCATTCTATTTGAGTGTCAGGCTACAAAACTTTTCAATGACCTAAATGAAGGACAAAACACGATGTAATGAAATCGTCAAAAGAAAAGTCAAAAAAGCAAAACTTCTTTAGTACAAAAATATATCGAAAAAACGAAACTTACTACAAAACATACGCATACTATTCTGTGTATAAAGCAAATAGTTATCGGGTTCTGTTGTGTTTGACTATTTAAACTTTACCTAACAGCCTAAGTTTTCCCGCAGAGGTGTGGTTTGTGGAAGTTTGCATAAAACAAATTCATTGCGAAAAGGCAAGAAAAGTAAAGGTCAAGCGACTAACATCAACGCCAAAAATTGTCAAAAAATCTATTAACATGGACGTTAAAGCCAGACCACCGTTCGTACTTCCATTTAAAGAGATTAGCTGAATGTAGCGACACACAAAAAAACTGCCTCAATATAAACCATTGCAAAAGCGTCGATCGTTGCAGTATAAACAGCTATCGTATACGACAAGACACAATGCCTTTTGTCGTTCAGCTTCATACCGCAAAATCTGACCAGGGCACATTAGCAGTAAAAAAATTTGGATATGGATTTGGATTTTTTAGTCTATCTAAGGGGAGCTTCCACTCCTACATAGCTAATAGCTAATCAAAATAGGCCAAATGTTCTTTTGGTGCGGAGTTCATGCACTGTCAGAAAGAGGAAATATCTTGAAATAAAATTTCATCGTTTTTTCCACTAGAAAAAGCAAAAAAAAAAACAACTTGTCATGACTTTGTTTACTCTTAATAAAGAGCTCGCCTATTGCGAACCTAGCGAATATAATGAACACAATTACAGTTTGAGAAATTTTATGATATCTCTCCGCCTCCCTCTCTCTCTCTCTCTCTCTTTCTTTCTTTCTTTCTTTCTTTCTTTCTCTCTCTCTGTTTCTTTGCTTATTCAATTCATACTAATATGCACGGACGTTACGCCACTGATAAATTTAAATACCGAATGTTGTCTTTAAGATTACGAAACTAAAAGTTTAAACTAGTAATAAAACAAAGAAGAAGAAATCAAAAAACAAGATGAAATTATACATTATTCTTTATGAAGTATGTAAACTTGACTTAGTTTTGCGCGAATTTATTTTTCGAAAATCTTAAAATGAGACGAAAACAGCAATAATAATAACAACGTTAAACATAAATAAACGTAAACGCTTGTTTCATTACATACACATGTATTTTATATCTAATGCTATGAATACTTTTAAAGATTGCTCAAGTTGCAGCAGAATTTTGAATGAAAAATTATTTCTCCGACTTGAAATTTACAAAAGTAATAAGACAACAAAACAAAACAACAAGTACGAAAATTGTAAACGTCTTATACGGAACTTTAGACACCCCCCCAACCAACGCATACACAATTATGGGCGTGTCAATTCGCCTAATTACACTAATTACTCGGGATTCGTATTTATGTTCAAATCCATGCCTAATGTATGCGACAGGATTTAAATTATTGTTATAAATACTGTTAAGTATTCAATCGACATGATTTCAATTATTTTTTATCTTTTATAAGTGTCTTTATATAGGCGGATCGCTCAACATTTGCAATTTTGAACCGAACTATTTTCAAACGCTATGTCAACTATAAAGTCTTTAAAAGGTACAAAAACGGACTAATGCAAAATAGAATAGACATACATGCACACATACAAACGTAAATAAGAATACAAAAGGATAAGCGAACGAAAACTAAAACTGACTTCTGTCAGATTTGAAAGCACGAGCCCACGAAAATATATATGAAAGAAGGCATTCGTTTAAAATTAAACAAATTAAAACAAAAAAAAAAGTGTTACACTAGCTAAGTATCTAAGTGTAGATGCAAAGAATCTCTAATGTGTGTTTATGGGTCCTACAAACGAAATAAGGAAAATAGTTCATGTCCACCTTTCGGTAATAGAAATAAAGATAGAGAAGGGGCACAAACTTGTACACATATAGGCAAATGTACTGGCGTGCATATGCAAGGGAGTGTATGCGTTTGTGTATGCGTACATGCGGCTCGTACTTTTGCAAAAGTCATATTGACGTTGAAAATAAAAGGCCTACTTCTACGTAAACAGACATAAGTATGTATAATACATGTGTCTGTCTGTCGAAACGTTTACATATATGCATGTAACCATACACGAAAATATGTATAAACCTCCCAAAGCTTGAATTTCTTGCTCACACTTATACGCAAAGATAGTCAAGGCATTTTACCCAAGTAAAGCAACAGTAGCTCAATAATGTGCCTACGTAGTTGTATGTGTACACATAGTCAACCTAGTCATGAGCTTTACAACGTGTATACGCAGCGTATAATATATGCAGCAATAAACGTAGACATAAGGAGAGCATGGGTGCGAGAGATAGTTTAACGAAATTGTAGTCGAATATGTAAACATAAACACAGCTGTTGTATAACCACAGGTTTCTCAGGCATTTTATAAAGCAAAACTTAAATACTATATATATATACATATATATATATATATGTATACATATCCACACGTCTATACGCACTCGTTTTGCATACAGTGCATCGAGTGCACGTTAAGCGTAGAAGTCAAAAAGTCACAGAGATAATTTAAAGTTAAGAAAGTCGATACGTGCCATACGATACACTTAACCACCTACCCAGCTTACCCTAGTTACACAAAAGCTACATTATTCTTTCATGGTGAAAGAATGCCTGAAAGAGTGCCTGAGTATATAGACAGATACTTAAAAAAAAATTTTTTTTTTTTTGTAGGTTCAATACAACTGAGAGGGGAGATTAAGAGTTCTTAAACGACTGATATTAGAAAAATAAACAAAAACCATTTAAGTTTTTTTCACATATGCCCGTAGACATACATACATACACACATATGCGTAGATACACATGTATATGTATACGCCTACGTACATGCTCGCACACGAAAGTACGCCGATTTTTTCAGTTTAGATGCTATATCACTAGTCTTCTAGTTGCTCTTTCATCCTCTAGATTGTTTATTAAAGATTCTCAACTCAGTTATTCGCGTCATTTCATCCGATTTGTTTAATTTCATCGAGAGACGTTCAAATTTCTATCCTAAAACATTTATTGCTGGTAGCAAGCAAAGTGAAAACGAACAAAAAAGACTACTTAACGTATCGATGCGCTAAATCCCACCAGCACATCTTAAGGATTGTTACGAAACTTGTGTGGAAAAAGCCTTCCGCAAAAGCACAGCTCCATAGATGTGTAACTATGCAAATCAAAGAAAAAAAGAACAGGGAAGAGAGAGGAGAAAAGAAATATCCTCTTAATCCAACTTCGATTGCTTCAGTGCTTCGTGCATGCTCTTCCCCTGTCGAAATTGATTTAAAGTGAACTCGATCGTCAAGCTACTGGATTTTACCGCACCAAACCCAATCCTTTGTTGTTTTAGCGTCATTTTTTCCTTTGCTTTTCTAAATCTGTTCTTCTTCTTCGTGTACTGTACTCTTGTATTACTCTACGAGCAATGTTCTCCACACTTAACTATTTATATGGATTCATCGAAATTGTTTAATTTTTATGCATATATATGTTTTCATTATTTTTTCAATTCCAGCGACCATCTCAGTAAAGCCTACATCGAGCAATAGTTTAGCTATTAAGAATTTAGGAAGACTTGTTCCCGGGTTTTCAAAGCATAAAGTGAAATATTATTTACTGAAAGAATTGCATTTATTTTGTGCGTTTAATTTAATTCATGCTTACGCTCACCACTCTATTAAAGTTGTGCTTGCTCATCGTTTTGTTTTTGTTTGTAATAACACATAGGTGAGGTTAAAAGTTCCGAATCTTACCTCAAAATAAAACTCTTCCTCAAAATAAAATTAAGCAGTCATCTGATAAAGGAAAGAAGGAGGAATAGAAGAAAAAAATAATGATAACAGTTCTAATAACATAACATATTTTTCAGAGCCATCTGAAATCCAGTGCAAAAGTGATGCTGATCGAGCAGGTGAAACCAGTTAACTAATCTAATGCATTTACTACAAATGCAAGAAAGGCAAATATTGAGTAAGTTTTTCTATTCTCACTAATAAAAAATAATACAAATTTTTTTCTTACATTTTTTTTGTCATACGATTTTTGTGACCTGTTCGATCAGATGCAACTCTTTCCTTCAAATCTATTGACTATCGCTTGGCTTGCTTTGTGTGCGTTTACGATCTTTTTGTACCTTTTCAGATTATTGGAAATATTTTTAGTCGATTTGCTTTATTTCCTTTTTATAGCATTAAAAGTTACTGCGATCAATATGATCTTACTGAATAGTGTAGTAGTAGTGTTATTATGATGCTCGCCCAACCTTTTGAGTTTATTTCAAGACGCCTACCACAGTCTATTATTTAATCATTGGAAATTTTGCACCTACGGTAAACTTTAATTGTGTTAGCCCCAAATTTTGGGATAGCATGCTTGTTTCGATAGACGAGCCATTGAATATATTGTCGGGAAAGATTGACATCAGCTTTTAAAATTTCATAATGTCCACGCGTTATCAAAAGCATGGGAAAGAGGATGTTACGAAGATATGTAAGAATGCTAATGCCGATTAGAATATCGTAATTATGCGTAATTCTCAGAGGAAAGTAAAGGGCGATGTAATTTGCCAGACAGACGGCGAAAAAATCCACATGTTGAAATGAAAAGACCTCGGAGTGCGAGTTTTAAGGAAAAGCATGCAATTAAATGGATCCTTATACTAAATACTTTTCTGGTGTGTGTTTTTAATCTTAAGATTCTCTACATGGTACCAAGAAATAGACCTCATAGGCCCCCTAAGACACACATGTATCCTTTATCAGACTCTGAGTAAATGTATTGATGTCGCCGAGACCCCAATACTTTGTTAAGGAAATTTTTAATTTAATTAAATTAAAATAATTGCGCAACATCTACAAAAAGCAGAAATATTTTTTTTTTTGTTAATAAAATTTTGCAAAGTGCGCCATTCATTCGCGTAAACGTAACGTAACGTAAATGTTTTATTTCAAATTTAGACGAATGCAAGTTTACCGTAGGTAACCACTAACTAAAGGTTTACCTGACGGTTTTCGACAATCAAACGCATTAAACATATTGATTTACCTCAAACTTTAACTTATTTCAATGAATTGTCAGATATCATTTTTTCAATACACGTTGCACGTTGTTTTACTTTGAAAATAGTTTAGAGCTTTACTATCTAAATTGTTTGCTGTGCTCGTGTGATTTAAAGTTTCGGTATTAACACATCTTTGCCTACAGTATATAGTATCGTATTAATGCCTGTCAATTTTAAAGTGTTTCCAAGAATCAGTCTTATGTATGCTTACTTAGATCGAACAACAACTTGTATAGTGCCAGCGATGCTTAACTAATTGTTGTAATCAGCATATTTCGGTTGCATATTGTGAAGAGCAATTATGTCGTTAATTTATTAAATATCTTAAACTTTGGTAATTTAAATAATTTCTTAAATACGTAGCTTTTTTTTTGCTTCAATGATTTTTATTCCTTAAATCTTTTTTGTATGAAAGTAAATATTTAAAACTTCTTAGACTTAAATAACGGTGAGAGAAGGTTTTAATTAAAGTCAGATGCTAAAGTAAAGGAAATTTTAAAGCGGAATTTTCATTTTTCATTACAGTTATAAAGAGTAAAATATACACGTCCCCATGTGATCTCTCATCATCATCATCTCATTTTCGTCCTTTTCGATTCTCTTCCGTTCATTAGTTATGATAATAAAAAAATATATTACCTGCAGTGCATGCTTATGTAAAAATAAAAAAGTAAACTTCACTAAGCATCTAATATTAATATCGTTAAGTATCATTTGTTCCACTATTTATTTACATTAAGTAATCAATTTGCTGTGTGCTCTCCTATTCTCTTCTTCTTCGTTTTCATCCTCTTCTTCTTCTTCTGACTTTTTCAAAGGTTGACTGGATTGCCTTGAACTGAAGTAAATTTATTCTCACTTTTTCTCTATGTAACGCTTGTCTTCCTTTCACTTATAATACTTAGCAAACAAAATGAAACAATTTTCAACAGATTGAATTGAGTAAACAATGACACACTCTTCTCGTGCTAATATTGTTTCAGTTTCAATTTTCTCATATGTTTCATTGACTCACTTTCGTTGCGTTAAAACAAAGAAAATCGAAACGGTTGCAACAGTTTCTAGATTTTTTTTTATTATTATTTTTTTTTTCTCCTTTTAATCCTAATATTTCTCATATTTGATTTAGCTTATTACTCTATATTTATATATATATATAATATATATATATATATCCGTATATATATATATATATATATATATATATATAGATGCAAACTAAAAACTTATAAGAGTTTACACAAGTACGTGGGATATATTTATATAAGTTTGAAGAGAAACTATTACTTCTCAATGACAGGATTATTACCATTATCATTATCGTCATTATCATTATCATCCTCCAGATATGGTTGCAGGAAGAAAGCAAATAACGGTCAAATTGAAAAAACCAGTGCCCTTCAAATCGAACAGATTTTATTTTATTGGTGGTACGCAGCAGAAAGTAAAACTTCAAATCAACTATAATAGCATCACTTCACCGAGGATGAAAATCTTTTAATATAGAACGGAAAATAATATATACATATAAATATTCCCCTCTCCAACAAGGAATCGAGGGATATTCCTATCTTTAAAAATCGGAAATAATTTCTGGAGCCCATAAACTTAGTGAGAAAAAAACTTCTCATATTCACCTAAGAAACTGGTATGAAAGTCTTCCCCAGCTATCAACTGCCGCCCGCTCAAACTTAATAAAATGTCTTGCAGCTTTAATGTATTGGATCGAGGAGACACATAGCAAATATTCGCCACAGCGTTTTCTTCCTCTCTTTCGCTCTCTCTCTCTCTCTCTCTCTCTCTCTATCTCTGTCTCTTTCTCTCTCTCTCTTTTTCGCTTTTCTACGCTTTTCTTATAATGATGTTAAAATCGGGCTAGTATAGTATAGTACTAGTATAGTATAGTATGGTACTAGTACTAGTATAGTACAGTATAGTACTAGTATAGTATAGTATAGTACTAGTATAGCATAGTATAGTATAGTATTAGTATAGTATAGTATAGTACTAGTATAGTATAGTATAGTACTATAGTACTAGTATAGTATAGTATAGTATCGTACAGTAATAGTATAGTATAGTATAGTACTAGTATAGTATAGTATAGTATAGTATACTATACTATAGTATAATACAGTATAGTACTAGTATAGTATAGTATAGAATACTACTAGTACAGTACTAGTATAGTGTAATATAGTACAGTATAGTACAGTAATAGTATAGTATAGTATAGTACTAGTCTAGTATAGTATAGTACTAGTATAGTATAGTACTAGTATAGTATAGTACAGTATAGTACAGTAATAGTATAGTATAGTATAGTACTAGTATAGTATAGTACAGTACTAGTATAGTACAGTACTAGTATAGTACAGTACTAGTATAGTACAGTACTAGTATAGTATAGTATAGTATAGTACAGTATAGTACTAGTATAGTATAGTATAGTATAGTACTAGTATAGTATAGTACTAG
>KK499869.1:863228-962706 GCA_000688715.1 Glossina pallidipes | reverse complement strand
ACCCATACGTTTAAAATAGTTCGTGATGTGCTCGTTAAAGAAAGCAACACTGAAAACCATGTATTTTCTCTAAGATCAGCTGCTAGATGTGCTTTACTTTTGCCCCCTTAACGTCTATCCGAGAACATAGCATCTTTAAGCTAACCTAAAATTGGCTTAGCCTAGTATTTGTGATAGTGATTTTGGGTCGCCAACAGTTCTTCAAACAAATGTTAAAGTTAATCCTGTTAGAACGGAAATTATTTTCCACCCAACCGTCGATGTTTATCCAATTAACTTAATTAGTGATTATAGTAGCAGGCAATAGAAACCTTAATTCAATTTCTGGGAAAACTTATTTAAGTTTAAAAAATCCTTAGGAAAAAAGTGAGAAATTCTTTAAAAAAATTCAATTCTTAAGCAATAAATTCCAATCAAAGTAAAGTTTGAGGAACGGAAGGGTAATCCTGGAGCTTCAATTGTCACCGTGGGCAATTTCTATCGAATATATCGCGAAGTAATGTTTGGGTTTGTCGTATTATTATTATTGTTCCCGTCCGTATCATAAAATGCATGTTGACAACCTGTTCGCATGTTAAAACGACATCATATATATATATATATGTAATGATATAAAAGGAACGCCTATTTTCAGTGAATGCAGAAAAACTCATTAGAAAACTGCAGCGTTAATGTATTGCATTTAAATAACACACAGTTACTTTTAGGCACAAACTCACATATAGAGCAACACTAACGCTGTTTGCGTTTTGTTTGCCACTTGAGAGCGAATACCCACTTGTAGTGATTGTCTTGCAGCAGTTCTTTGGGTAAAATGAAAAAAAAAAATAACAAAAAAGAGAAATGAACAGAACAAAAGGCGAAAATGAAAACTGTCACAAGCATACGAAAGGCATCAAGTTGCGGAAAATGCGAAAAATATAAAAGCGGGACGCGAAAGCATATTTAATTTTGTATAATAAAAAAAAAAAAAAAAAAAAAAATGGAAATAGAAAGCAAAAAAAAAACAAAGAAAAAAGTGACTAAGTTTCATGACTGGCAAATAATAATTTAAAGAACTGAACTTCCTTCTCTTTCTTTTCGTTTATTTTGCACTTTTGCGCCTTTTCAGTCTTTCTCGTCCTGAATAAGCGGCAGTGTGTCATTGTAATGACGTTGTTTACACAGCGAGGCCTTCTTTTCAAAATGTCAAATTCCTTTAGCGTTTATTTGTTATGTTATTAGATTTGATGTTATTGTTATTATTGTTGTTTTTGTAGTAATCGCGTTGTTCGCTGAAAAATTGTAGTGAACTTTTTTTCTTCTTGTTTTCAATAAATCAGTTACACTAGCGTTTTAGTTTGTGTACTTTGTTGTTGCTCTCCGTCTTCGTCTTCTTCCCATTACATTTTTTTTTTTTTTTTTTGTTTGCCCTATGAACTATTAAGGCGTTTGTTCATAGGGCGCTCCTATGAGTTGCCTTATTTCATTTTGTCATTCATTCATTCATTCATTCACTCACTCACTCACTCACTCATTTATTCATTTATTATGCAGGCAGCATTTCCATTTCCGTTTCCGTTTGTTGCTACTCGCACAAAGAACGAGAAGTCGAAGACAATGCGGTATATAACATAAAATATATATTTATATCGGGTTATTTTACAACCGTTTGCTAAGGTATTCTCACTATTGTTATTGTCTTAAAGGCAGGCAATTCACTTGAAAGTGATTAATTGCAGGATGATGAAAACCAGCACGACAATCCGACGAGAAAAAGAAGCAAGAACAATACAAGAACTCAGCAGGTAACCAGTTAAATTAAACGCATACAATGAAAATGAACTGTAAATGACGGAAAAAAAAAAAGCGGGTCAAGTAAAGACATTAATGAGCTCGGGTGGTTATGCCAGGTTAAGGACGATTTTCGAATTTTTTCTCCGTTTTTCTTCGTCTATAATTAATTGGGGCGGGAATGGAAAAGCTGGGGATAATAGATTTAGGAATAGTTCATTGTTTTAAAAGATCTACGGTTTAATTTGCTATATAATTTACACTATAGTTTTTCGAACGTGAGCATAGTGAAATACGATGACTGGATAATCCGACGAACAGAGGGAATTATAATGGAACATAAAAATGTACGTACAGGGATAGGAAAAGATGACAACAATATTACTGAATTATATATTTATATATATATATATATACATATGTATATATATATATATTGTAACAGCAATTAAAGTTGTGTTGAAAAAAATTTATACTGGGCTTGTAAGAAAACGTTTTCCAGGTGTGTTCTGTAGGTTCTGTAGGCGAACATGAAAAGAAAAGAAGCAAGAGAGAGACAGAGAAAGATGTTGATAAAGGAAGAGGACGAGCGGCGGAGAGAAAAAGAGAGGAAAAACGAGAGAGAGACAGAGCGAGAGAGAGAGCGGGAAAGAAGAAGGGAAAAAGGAAGGGGTAGTGGTGGTATCACGTACTGCCCATTTGTCAAATAGACTCAGGGACAATGACAAAAGCATTTATGAATTTCGCTTAGTGTGTAATCGCCTTGTAAATATTTTCTTAATTTGGTTCGAGAATTGTGAGTCTAATTTCGACCTATTCACCGTGAGCTTTAATAGAATTTTATAAATGGATTTTTTAAGGGCATTAAAGAAAAAATTGGTTCAATGATATTTTGCCATCTTTCCGTTAATGTCGTGATCTCATTCTTATAAGCGTTTGACGATTTTTGGTCAAAATATTGTTTCTCAAAATTTTTGGTTGCCCTCTTTTTCTATCAAGAATTTTGGTAAAGATGGAAACAAACTGGTCTAGAAAAATCCCAACCTCTGACGATATGCAATACTCGAACCTTTCGGCAAGCACTGAATTGCTGCATTTATCGCACTGCTCTACATTGCTATTAAATTTCAGATCGGTAAACCCGTGCTGGGGTAGCTCGCGATAGTGGTTGATAAATGCGTCTGGACATTTGACACATCTTTTCTTTATTTCATATAGTGCTTAAGTGTAGTTAATATTATCAGGTTTCATTTCTTCGATTGATATTCATTTGAATTTGTGTAATATCTACTCTATATGCACAGGTATAGCCAAATCAATTTAGGATCTTTTGCCGATCAAAAATGGTGTACTTTGTAAAAATTAAATTTGTGTACATTTCGTGTTGTTTAGTGTTGAGTATAAATTACGGCTTAGCTTGGATCGTATGTTGATGTCATCAGAACGTAGCAGGTAACATAATGAAGGCTTTGCATGAAAATTTTGTCATGGGTATTCAGATTGATACGAAAACCTCACATGTTGGCTTCATAAAAGTTCATGATCCGAAGTTAGTTTTGTTGACTTACCCGTCGCGCTCTACAGTTTGCAAATAATGCGAGAAGAAACAGATTTGGATTAACCTACTAGTTCATGACGGATATTAAATATCTATACTTCTCTCTATTGCATAGTTGGACAAACCCAATCCGTATCCAGAGCAGAGACATTTTTTATATTTTTTATAGTCGTTTTTGCTTCTCTCCTTCCATTTGAAGGATTTTTGGGAATAGCCCTGTAACGTGTCTGGCAAATGTTTGGCATTTGATTCTGCATAGAGCGGGGCATACAAAAAAAAAGCGACAGGACGTTTCAGTTGTTCTTTCGTAGCATCCACATTGTTCAGATTACAGTTCATGGAGCTATGTGATGCCTGGAAGTCAGTAACCAAAAATAGACATTAGGTCGTTACACTTTAGCTCCAATACCTTGTGTGCTACACTGCAAAATTTTGTAAATTTTTATTTCCACTACCGAAGGATGGAAGTCTGTTATTCATTTTGTTAGAATATCTACAACGAAATTTCAGAGACATCACAAGTATATATATTCTTGATCACTGAGTCTCCCTCTAGGTACGTCTGTTCCAGCTTTTGTTCCTCTTTGTTGCTCTTTGTGGATTGGATAACGGTACTCGCGCTCGTATATCTGCCCTGTGTACTGTTAGTCGCAATTATCTAAAAGATATTCTACGTCGAAGGAAAATTTACAGGAGTAACGATAAGAGCCGGAGACACTTATTCAGAGTTCAGTGTTTTTACTCATCTCTGGCTTTTGTAATTCTTCCCCGATATGAACTCCACTATCACATTTACATGTTATATAAATTTGCATGTGGCAAGCGTACATGACATATATATAAAGGTTTTTAAAAAAGCTTATCCCTGACATCTGATAAAGTGTCTTGTGATATATGGTTTCTGCTTATGCAATCAATTCGAAAGATTCCAAAGGTTGCATCTCCGAATCTTAATCTAATGAAAAACTAAATAAATAATCCTTTTTCCTTGAGTATTGTGAATGAAATAGAAACAAATAATATATAAATAATTCTGTTTGTAACATGAAAATTTAAATCACATTTAGGCCGCCTGAACACAGTCGAGCTGTAGTCGCATTGCAAAATACTTTTATTTACTTACATTAGTCTCTTAGTGTATGTGCAAGAAGATTCTAAAGAAATTGCCGAATAACTTCTTCTTCTTCTCTTAATTTTATGCCGTTACGAATTAACGCGTACAAAGTTTTTAATATGACGTCTATTAGAAGGTTTTTCATATTTTTATCTGAGATTCATGCGTGCTAACTTCGGTCTTCATAAACAACGTAAATCTGTGGCTTGCATTACCATTCATTTAATTTTATCTAAGACCAGAGATGTTTTTCCATTTCATTTTCGCAACTTAGCCTTAGGAATTATGTATGGTAAGTAATCTTAAGAAAGGAAGTTCTCCTCTGTTTTACTTTCTGTACCCATCACCGAAGGATGAGAGAGGTATATTCATTTTGTCAAAACGTTTGCAACGTCCAGAAGAAAGCATCAGCGACCCCACAAAGTATATACATTCTTGATTAGCATCAAATTCTAAATCGATTTAAGCATTTCCGTCTGTCCGTCTGTGTAATATCTGTTGTAAACATTCTCCTGGCCGCAAAAGTGAAGCTATCGAATTCAAATTGGAAGTTATTGCAAGCAGGGTGATATTGAAAATGGACCAAATCAATAGAAGGACACGCCCACAGCACCACGTAAACTGAGAACACCTCTGCTTTTCAAATGGAACGAAAAATTGCTCATTATTCATGAACTATAGCAATTAAATATGCAAAAATTTCAACATATCTTTGTATGGGCGATGCTGTAACACTTTTTTTGGGTACAAAAATGGATAAAATTGACTACACCTACCCAATATCTACCCAATGCATCAAAATTTAATTGTTTTGTTATTATCTTTATAACGCGCAGAAATAAGCTTCCAACATCCCATAAACTATATAAATTCTTGGCCAGTTTCAGTCAGTCCGCCTGTTCGTCTGTCTGTCTGTCTATTCGCTCAACTTTGTAGTATTTGTGGTAAACATTCTGACGTTAGCGAAAATGAACATATCGCCTAAAAATTTTCAGAAGAATTTGGTAGTGACCTAAACTCTTCAAAGGTCACCTACAACGTCCACATGCCTATACGAGAACAACTTTTATTTTGAAAATAGAAAAAATCAGCTGCACCCGCTCCATATTATAGACCGAGAAATTTTGTTCTTTTACTTCTTTTGTCTTATTTCTTGTTCTAAACGGTGATGGGTATAAAAGATTCGTTCCCGACCGAATTTACTTTTCTTACTTGTTTCCTTTCGGCTTGTTTTAATCACAGTTTGCTTACCATTGCAGTCATTTTACAGTATAAATCTTACACTTTAACTCCGCCTGCGTTACCAACGATTACATACTGTTGCTTTGTTGCTTTTCCTTTATTTATTTATTTTTTATTTTTTTTTTTTTTATTCTTTGTTCATAAACATGTTTACCTTTCTGTTTCACATGCCAACCGTACATTGTTAGAAAATTAAGAAAATTCCTTTACGTTGTCCAGGCATGGCGATAAGCTTATTTCATTCTTGCTTTTGTAACATGTTGCACAATTTATGATGGAAAGAATAACTTATTTTTATAAATTGAAAATACTTAAGCCAACTATGTCATATTACACCACACAAAGTTACTTTGGAGTTTGAAAAGTAAAGTTTCAAATAAATGGTTGATGCGATGATTCCTTCTCAACAATCGTTGACTAAAAAAATTTATTTTCTCTTCAATTTTGGCAATGCCACGCCCCATGGAAGTTATGTAATCGTCAAGTCCTATCTTTGTAAATCGTGTTAATATGCTTATGGATACATTAGTTACTGTATATCCAAAATTTTCCAAGAAATGTTAATGAATATGTTTATTTAACGGTATGTGTTCCCATCTGTCTGCCAATTCGTGGATACACGGCGCTTTAAAATGTTTCCCGTTTGACATAAACCCTTCGTCCAGTCGTTCTATGTATAACTTCGTAAGAATTGCAACGAGGCAAAGGAAGTGGTACTTGGAAGAACTCTAGCCTAATGAGCAGGCTGCACGAGTTAGCATATCCCAGCTTCCAATATCCTATGAACCCGTTTTGCAATATAGATGGATGGACGGATAATGACATATAAAATAGCATTGCTGCTATCTCTGATATTCCGGCCGTTTTTGGACACTTCAAGACGATAATTA
Organism: Glossina pallidipes; assembly: GCA_000688715.1. Classification (NCBI taxonomy): domain Eukaryota; kingdom Metazoa; phylum Arthropoda; class Insecta; order Diptera; family Glossinidae; genus Glossina; species Glossina pallidipes. The sequence continues at coordinate 956,129 of KK499869.1, read as the reverse complement.
AATGTCTGGGTTTTCCCCTCCCGTTTATCACTTAAGAAAACCTATGGCGTATATATACTCTTTTGTTGTTAGTATACGATTTTAATTGACTTAGCGATGTCTCTCCGTCCTTCCGTCCATGGCATCTTTGTTTCAGGCTAAACAATATTAAGATAAGAACTCTGAAGCTAGACGTATATCGTATATTCACACCTAAGATTATACAGTTGGCATGATTCGAGCAAACTCGGCGGCAGAAAGTTGAGATAGGGCGCAGCCCGTTTTGGACCGAGATTATAACTATAAACTACAGAGTAGCCATGATTCGGTCAAAAGCATGACAAGAATTGCTAAAAAATTGCAAATGTTGATCTTAAATATTATCAAAGTCGTGTCAACGTCCCATGCAAACAGTGACGAGCTTCATTTTATATATTGTTTGAGTTGATGGGTATCTTGGGTTCGCTTTAAGACAAATGTAGTTTTCTTACCCTTTTTTTTTTTCTCTAGTTTCGGTTCATTTTTATGTCCACATATATACTTCGCGTTTGTTTGTGTGTGGTCTTGTTTTCTTTTTTTTTTTTCATTTTTGTGTCGGTCATTTTGTTTATTCGCACAATATTTGCCTTTGTTTTATCATTGTAAACTGTTGCCATTGCTGCTAGTATTGGTAATTGAATAAAGTCTCTTGAATTGCGTTAAACAACAACTATGACAACAATGACCGTAACAGAAACGACAACAACAAGAAAAACAAAAACAAAGCAACCAACACATCTGTACGGTATACCTTGAAGTGTATATAACATAAACAAGAAAGCCAGGATTAATTTTTAATGAATTTCATTTCGCTTTATACCGTTGTCTTCTACGTCCTACGTTGCTGTTAAATAAACTCATAAAAACGTCTTATTAAAGTAGAAAAGATATTTATAAACGTCTGTGCATACACACGGCTGTCGTGACAGAGAGAAGAAGTGTACAATTTTCAACCAAGTTTGTGCAAAATTCATTCACACGTCGAGCCATTATAGTAAAAGTCTTATCGGTTATCTGGTATCCGATATTTCCTTTAGAATTTTTACTCAAGTCCTTATGTAGAAAACTATATAAGTGAAACTTCCAAATATTGGAATTTTTATCAAAAAAAGTGTTCGGAAATGAATTGACGTGAAATGAGATAAATTTTATCTTTTCCAAGGTAAAGCGTGTGCTTGTATGTCACACGCTGCCAATGCAACCATGTACAGTAATTATTCCGCAGTGAGGGATTTGATTACGACGCCACGTTAATGTGACTTAAGGGGTAATATCACCTTGTGGGGTAAACGTGTATTTAAACTTATGCGTCGCAGAAAAGCCCTATTGAACGTGTGGCTTGTTACATATGAAGGTACAATTTATATGGCGATTAAATTTTCAAATTTTTTAATGACAAAATGAAGACTTGGCCGCCCGTGACGTAGCCCCAACAGATAACGTCTTCTCCGGGGCAAAAGTTTTCCGAAAATGTGAACCCGTCATTCTTACAGAGACTTTTACGAAAATCCGTTTTAAAAGGAAATATCGTATATTTGTGGAGGTCAGTCAAATCGGCCGTAGGATCAAAAAGTTCTACATTACCCAAAAAAGGATTAATGTGGGTTAAAAAAGCTTATCTTGAAACTGCAGCCAAAAGCTCAAAACGAGCAGATAAAATTTCAGGGAGCCAGCCGTGGTACGCTGAACTCGTCGAAAATAGTTTTCAAGAGAAGAGAAGGCCTTTAAAAATTTTAAATATTCGTTGTGTGGGGGTGTTATTTGATTGTGGAAATCAATTTTTCTAACTGTGATCTTTTCATACCATTCTGAGATGTTTAATAAAAATTACGAGTCGCGAAAAGCCGATCATTAGGTACCCTGCACTACATTTTGCTGAAGAGAAACTTTCCTCATAAAATATTAATAGCTACACCTTTTGGATTAGGGTCCTTAACTGCACTGTATCCAAAAAAGTTGACCTAGTTATTCGAATTTCGGTACAGTTAAGTCGACATAAAATCTCAAAAATTGGACATTTTTACTATTTCCAGTCCTTACATGGAGTGGGATACGAAAAAGGGACCTTCCTATTACATAAAGATTCATTTTTCGGGATTCAAGAATTTCCGCCCTCAGATCCAAATTTTCCACAACAATTATTACTATTACTTATCGCAATTTTTTGTTTTAAGGGCTCATATGGAGCGTAGCTGAAAAATACCATTTTCGACAGTGTTGTGCAAAAGTACGTCTCAAACATTGCAACCTGAAGATTGAACACAAGACTTACAAGCACTGGCAATCAAGTCAATAGACTGATCAAGAGAGGCTTAAGTCGATTCTGATCAGTGCAATAAAATGTGGATTTATATTAAGTCCTTCTGGGTGTTACTTGCCTCTACACAAATTTAATATGTACGTATTGTACCAGAAGTGGTATTGTGCATAAAAAAGAAAAACAAAACGTGAAAGGAAATCGCAAGATGAAATAGCTCGTTGATCGTTGGGCCATTTTCGTGGTGCTTACTTTTACGATGAAGTTGGCATGAATGCCCAAGCACTTGAGAAGCAAGCTTAGTAATTAATTTATGTAGATGTTTTGAATAAACAAAATCGTCAAAGGACGTTTTGCATGCTTTGAAAGAAAATAATTTACATTTGAAAGAAATGAAGAGTAGATTGTCTTTTGATATTATCCTTCCTTCATACCTCAAGGTAAGAGCAAAGTAATACTGATATTACTTAAGAACAATCGTGCAACAGTAACTATATAACACTTATCTATATGAATAGGTTACCCAATAAAAACGTGCTTGAACGACATGGCTAAGAAGTATTAGCAACATTTAGAATTCTATATGAAAACCAAATTTGACCGACCGTTGAACGCAGTGAGTAGCCAGAGGCATGTTCGAAATTAGTTTTAATATATTGTTTCCTTCTCCTCCCACTCAAACTACAAGAATTCCTCGAACGCTATACTTGTAGAGCATAATAATAAAAAAATCATCAACCTATTAAAAATATAAAAATTAAATAATAATAAATAAACAAACTTCAGCTTCCGATTGGTTCATAAGAAATATTAGGTAAACAAAATAATGCTGAAGAGCACAAACCATAAGCAGTTATTAAAGAATAAGATCCACAAGTCGTAAAAGATGTCTATAACTGCTTTAAGAAAGATGTTAAATGCACAAGTAGCACTTTTATTAGATGACGCCGTCGGCTCTCTCCTCTTTCTGGGAAGTCAATCTGGGGGGCAATCACTAGTGGCGGTTAACGTATTTTTCAATAGTCTCTGATAAGTAGCTCACACCTCTTACATTACACCTTTTAGTGATGAAAGTGATGCTTTATTGTGTGCAGGGGAACAAAAATTGCCAATTGGCAACCTATGTGCTTGGTGCTCAAATGTGACACGCAAATATTAGGTCGAGTCATAAGTAACTTCCGTTTTTTATTAAACATTTACTTTTGTTTTCATTGAGCAACAAAATTGTATTTATTTAACAGTTGATTGTGAGACATTCAACCTTTGTGCTATACCTTGTGTGGACGTTGGTCCAATATTGCCTTTAACAGGTTGTCGCGTTTGTTTTATGGTCGTATCTCCAAAACGGAATTTTACAAACCAAATTCTAACTGCCCGATCAGTTATCAGCCCTTCACCGTATACGCTGCACATTTTTCAGCTGTCGCCTTAGTGTTAATGCTTTATTTAAATTCCCAAAGCATTACATATCGAATATGCACTTTTTGACTCTCCATTGCAGAGGTTAAAAAAACAATTGAATGTGACATGTATCTCATAGAACAGTTGACAGAGGACTAACTGAATCCTCACCTATAGTGGTCTATAGTCGGTAAATACGAACAATAGATTTTACCTAACTGCGTCGGAAGTTACTTATCACTCGACCTAATATATTCCTTCCGGTTTCTGTTGTCGACGGTATTTGTGTTGCCTCCGTTGTCTAGGCCACTAGGAAACCTATTACCTACAGGCAGGAAGAGTAAACCAATACTATAAAAATAACTTTTCGAATTCGTGTTTGGTAGAATTTGTGGTACTACTAAAATTTTTGGTATCGTGATCTCGTAGAAATGATAAAATGGAACACCAAACGAGTCTGATTTTTCATAGCAAATTTTATTTTATTCTTATTGCAAAGCTAACTCTAAACTAATTTGTTGCGGAATAACAACAATTGTTGAAAAATAAATAATCAAATGTAGTAAATATTTACGTTAAGCAGCGAAGCGATGGTCTTGTATCAGATAAAGAGCTTTTGTTTAGTGAACTTTTTCATCGTGGAAGTACATTTTTTATCAGAGTTTCGGGCTTCTCCCCAAACTCCTCGAAAAAAGTATCTATAACAAACGCCTGGGAAACCAGAGGCTAATGTCTTGCAAAATTGGAAAAAATTGACCACGCCCATCTAATATTATAGTGTATCAAAATTTAATTATTTTTTCAATAACTTTGTAACGTGCTTCAGCAAGCTTCAAAAACACCGTAAGGTATAGAATTTCTTGGCCAGTTTCAGATATTGAATGCACGTAAACATGTCCGGCTGTTCGTCTGTCCATCTGTCTGTTTGCGACGGATTTAGTAGCAAATATTCTCCCGCTAGCGGAAATGAAGATATCGCATACAAATTTGCAAAAGGACACGCCTACGATGCCCACATGCCTCTACGACAAAACCTTTTATTTTGAAAGTAGAAGAAAACAACTACGCCCACTCCATATTAAAGAGTGTGAGAATTTTGCTCTTTTACTTCTTTTCTCGGGATAAACTATGATGGATAGAAACGATTCGGTCCCGATCGAATTTTCCTTCTGAACTTTTTACAAGGTCTTTAAAATAACATTCTAAAAAGAAATAAATCGGATGTTTTTGGTCAATTCATTTAAATATGTTTTAAAAATAAAGAGAGATTGCATGTTGTTTTTTTCTAAAATTTACTTTTCCAGATAGCTTTGTATCGCTCTATCCATAGGGCTTAAATTAAGAAAGTTTCCGCAATAAAGGCTTCGCTTTGTTTCCGGTTTCTCATATTTTTGAAAATCAAGATATTTTTCACTCGTGTTAAACTCGTGTTAAATCAAATTCGTGTAAAAAAAATCGTGTAAAAAGAGAATTGGGTGCACTTGAATATATAGCTTAGTGTAACATAGTATGATTCTAGGGCCGTATCAAAAACATTATTACAAATGCGCTTTGTTGTTGGGCTGTTGCTGCATTGGCTTTGCCAGTTAACAAATACAAATTTTCTAGATTAAATGAAACAGTTTTTCGCAAATCAGGTCAAAAAGATTTAAAAGAATTCGCATTCGCAATTTTTCCCGGTTGATAAATGATTTACGATAATTTGACCATTAATATGCATAAGCAGGAACTTTCTCATTAGCGTTAGTTTTAAACGGTAGACATTGCATAATATGTACATAACGAAAAAGGCCAACGACTGCAATGCGGTAAAAACTTAACGAAATGTGCGTTTGTTTGTCTACCCAACAAAATGACACTGAAGTAAGTAAGTTGACGTTTTTATTGAATATCGGAAATGGGAAAATTTAATAGCGTGTTAGCGATGTAAACGCGTCGGAATTGTAAACATGTGCAGCAAAAGAGCGACATATTGCTCTTGTTGTCCAGAACAACTCATTTCCAACTTTCTAATATTCGACTGCGACAATTTATATATTTAATCTATTTGGCAAACGTGGATACGATCTTCTGAGTATTGCTTATACCTGTAAGGTCTCTAAAAAGGATTGCTATGAAAACATAGGGCATACGCTGAATAGATGAATAGGTGATGGAAATGCGTGAACAATATGACAGATTCTCAGTCATAAACCTCATTTCCAGTCGTGACTGGTTTTGTCAGGCAGAATTGTCGTGTATGGGATTCCGAGAGGTGGAGAGTTTTATTGAAGTGGCAGTGCAATTGAATCAATCTTAATCGAAAATGCTGCTAAGGGAAGGGATTGCATTACTGAGCGATGTTAATTAACTTCTTGTAGTCGATTTTCAACGGGGGTGGCGCCCTCTACGCCCAGTGCTTAATGCCCAATTAATAAAGCGTTGGACTCTCTTACGTGATTCATTTCTCTTGTTGAAACATCGGACATAAATGGAGAGCGTCTAAGAACACAATGAAACCCGCTTCATAACATTACTTTTACCTTAAAAAATCCTTTTGCCAGTAATCTTGTTAACATTTCCACGTAGGAAATAAACTACATTCAGCTTAGCACTAAATTCGCTATGATTTATATTTCAATTTATTGTACTTGGCAGACAACGGGAATTGAAATTTGCTCAAACCCGAGCTATGGAATGCCTTTTCACCGAACTTTTCGGCCTAATAGATTTCTCGATGACCAACGGTTTTATTATATTGATGTAGCGTGCACGAAACATTACTTTTATTGTCCAAATGAAATAACGCAGCTATGTGTGGCATTCCACCTTACGTCCAAAGATTTATTGTGTTATTTATTAAAAGCATGCACTAAATTACGTTTTGTTGACAAGCATTTTGGACATAAGTCTATCTCTGTCTGAGGTTCGTCTTAAGGCAAATGTACTTTTTCCACTTATTTACGCTTTAATTACTTGATGTTAGGCAGCGATGATGCCGCTCATGGTGTTAATGGCAAATGTGAAAATCATACGATAATCTCATATGTCATATGAGAAACTTATGAAGTGTGTTTATTTGCTTGTGGGCTCCTAAGCAGTTGCAATCGTAAAATGCAACGTTCATAAATCATGCTACCCACACTTACGCTTATACACGCACATGCACAAGAGCACAGTGACAACACTTACACACTTGAATGCACTCATTCAGATATTCAGCCATCTCGTCTTGATGTTGGTTTAATGAATATCTACTAAAGAAACAACAGACGAAGGGGGAGAGAAATGAAGTGGCAACAATATCTTTTCACTTCATCATAGTCATTGTTTGCCAACTTATGCGCAATTAATAATTATCACGGCAGTGTGTTATATATAAAGGCAAAGAGAGAGAGAGAGAGAGAGAGAGAGAGAGAGAGAGAGTGAAGAGCAAAATGTTGAAAAAAATCTCAGTTCGCCTTTCTGGTGAAGAATAAATGAAAAGAAGCATAGTTATGACACGCACACACACAGTCTGCAATACGTTTACATACATCCTTATACGTCCTTTAAATTATCTGAAATCTTTTTTTGAATAGTATTTAAATTGTTGTTGCTGTTGTGTTAAGCTATTGAATATAAAAGTGACACTGCAGTTGCTGTCGTTGTTAAACAACTGGTTGGAAATTATGAAGAGATGATAATGTTGTCGTCATTTGGTTACTTGCTTGCTGCTTTATGCATCTTTATACGTTGCATACAAACAATTTTGTTGATTTATGATGTTATATATGACAAAATGCTCGTATGGCAGCCAAAGATCCAAGCAACTAACCATTCATCCAGCCAGCCATTCACCAACATCATCATTATCATCATCATCATCATTATCATTATCATCATTATTACCATCATCATGTATATTACGTATAATGTAACTGATTACATTGTGTGCGTAGTGTGTGCTCTCCTATGAGTGTTTGTATGCGCAATGAACATAACAAAGGTGTTTCTTTCAAGGCTTCTTAAATCCTTGCAGCATGTAAGTAAGTAGTCTGTGCATTTGCTTATTTATATCTCCTGTTCGCCGTAGAAAAGAAATTTAAAAAAAAAAAAAAAAATAAAATATTAAAACTCACGAACATATACAAAATTCCAAGTATTCCACGCACACACACAAAGACTCCTCTATAAACGTATCTCCTTCCTTAAGCCTAATCTTTATTTTCTTTTCGCTTTGTTTGGCTTTCATATGTCGTCGTTACGCTGTTTTTCGCCTTAGCGTGTGCATGAAAGCAAAATTAAAACACATTTAGCATATTTCCTGGCGCCTTCTTCATTTGTTGTCACGGAGAGAGTGTATTAGGTTTGCCAAGTGTTTGCTATATATTTCGGAGACCCTATCAAGTATTTATTTGCGTCAACAGCGGAGTCGATTTTATATTGATATGCGTCCCATAGTTGAAATTACGATTTCAAGAGAGAACGTTCGCTTCAAATCTTCGCTTATCCTTCATTTCACGTTCAAGCACCAGCAAAATTATTTCTTGGGCTGGTGAGAACAATTGTGACTGAGTTTGAAAATCCACTCAGAGGCATAGCTTGTGCACTTGGTTACAAAATTTAAGCAAATATTGTACAAATATGATATCAAGTTATATATATAGTAATATGTACGATGTGCAATGGGATGTTGGGTGAAGTGATCTTCAAAATATTATTTAATCAGGGGGGATAGATGCTAACATATTCGCCCCAAACCGAGGATAACGTCTTACTTGGTTATTTTATGCATTCCGAAGCAATCGTACGTAATGTTGTTTCCTTGTATGTGCATGTTTGTGATATATGCAGTTAAATATTGAAATGTTAGCGTTATTGCATTTAATTTCCATGGGTTCGAGTAAATGCTCTAAAGTTATATAATTAAATATCATTTGCCTTGTTATAGATGTGTAAACAGAAGTCTGCACTTTTCATCATTCAGCTCGTAATATAGTTAATTATCCCTGGCCCGTTATGAAAACATGCAAATAGAATTAAAAACGCTTCAAAACAATTCTAGAACTTGCACACAACACAAACATAAGCCGCAAAAAGTGAAGTTAATTTTCAGGTCGCAACAGCTTCTTTCATCTAATCTTCACGGTACTGCTGTACGGCAAAAACAATCACAATTTCATATATTATTATACGGTTTGTTACTTCTGCACAGTTCATGTAGTAATTAATTAAAATTTCTTTGTTGTTTCTTGATCGGCTTCTCATAGCTAAGCTCAGCTTGTGCATGATAAAAACTATAAAAAAAAACTTGTGGTTTTGAGTGTTCTTGAGTTAAATCAAGTCAGAAGTTCTTGAGTAAATCGAATTTTGTGGTGAATGTATCATCACGAGTTTGATGATGAATTTAAGATCTCATGATTTTCAAAATTGTTTACGTGTCTCGTTTACGTATCCGTCCTTTTTAAAATTAACTTAATTTAGTGATGGAAGTGCGGTAAACATCATACTTAACGATATTCTTCTAATTCTGGTTGTGCGCTGCTTAACTCTGCCAGTCGTTAATTGACAAATTACACGGGCCTAAAAATCAACTTCTTTTGTATTCCATTGAATCTGAATATATGTGAAATGGCCGTTGAATCTTTATTTTATTTCTAAACATTTTTTCTCATTTATGACCGATTATCTCAAATATTCTAAATGAAAGAGGGGGGGAGCCATTAAAGAAAACAGATATTTCAACAGATATTCAAGACAATATCGCGTGACAAGAACGCGTGTTGTCCTTCTTGCAACACGTCTCTTAGAATTCATTTCTGGTGCGTCACATTTTATTGTCCAGCACTAGTCTACCAACGTCACAGTCCTCCGGAAAGTAATGTGAGAATGTAAAAATGGTACTTTCAGTGATGTATTGCATCCCAGCTTTTGATAACATGTGACAAAATGCGTATCTAGTCCCCCTTGTCAGAATACATTTTGCTATCCTTCTAAAAGAAATCTCAAGTAGCTTTTCCATTATCTTAAATAAAATCGAAACTCACGTCTTTATAAAGACGAGGGTTGTTATGGGCACCAAGAGTCGCACGAACTTTTGCATCAGTGATTCGAGCAATTTTTCTGAAGGCCCAATTTTGTAGGGATTAGAGGAAGAATGACCTTAACTAAGGCACTTTGGCGGTACAATTTTTTATTGTACGTCGGCGGGTATATTTTCCTTTTATAATATTCTGATGAAAGCTCAACTACGCTTTTCACAATGGCGTTGCCATATATCTAGCAAAATCTGTTGCTTTTATTTACCGTAATCTATGCTTTCCAGTATTATCTTTATATTATCGTAGGTTTCTTTCATATGAACGTCACAAGTCATTGGAATTTTGGCGGAAGTTACCTCCCGCTGTGAGATAACCCACTATTTCGACCAATCGAATGTTTAGTTTAATTCAGACTAAATCAAAACTAGTTTTCGAAGGGTTATCACTTTTTGTAGGTGGGTCGCGTGCAAAGGTACCAGATATATGTTATTGCCATCGCGGTATCATTAAGCATATGTCGTTATCTGTATTTAAAAAACCAAAGGTAGCTTAAGTTTCCATGACCCGGATTATCAAGCCTCCAAACATTAGTTATTTTGACCTCGGACGGATTTTGACTGCAGACCAGGAAGTTTTATGTGAGTGTGAATGATTGTGAATGTTCCCGCTTCGAACACGATTTTTATGTAACATAAGATCAAGTACGAGGTACTTTAAGGGGCATATATTACATATAAATATTATCCCCATTTATATATATAAATATATGTCTATATCCATATGGATATATATATATATATATATATATATATTCCCATGACAAATTGAATATTTATGGCAACAAAGAGATTTTACTTTAATTCATCATATCATTCTGATCATCCGCAATATATTTGTGTCCTGTTAATCTAATTACGATCGTTCTAATTATGAATTGGAATTGAGTAGCACTGGAAGAACTTCAAGGGTTGAATTTTCTATAATTATTTTTGTAAATTTTGTATTACAGAAGCAATTAGTTGCTATCATCTCTCCACTCTTGCATTGGCCGGATATTTGGAATACGCGTTGCGAAGTCCTTTCGCTGCCTTCGATTATACAGGAACTAGCTTTACATCTCCACTGTTTTTTCAATCATTTTGCATCAATTTAGTACTTCTTCAATAAGTTTTGTTTTTGATTGTACTCGCTCCAGAAGATTTCATATTGGAAATGTTGCTTAGGTACAAAAGGTGAGTAATCGGTATATTCGAACCATTGTCAAAGCTTCACCGTACAACCACGATATGGTCACGTGTTATGGATAAGAAGCGAACATAATGAATTACAATCAATAGTTTGTTTACCGATAGTATGGAAAAGCATGTATATTGGCGCCTGCGCATGTGCAGATATTTTAAGCTAACATTAATTTTGATTAAAATTTTGATCGTTCGTAAATAGTTGGGGTAAATACTACACTAGTAGAAAAAAAAAAACACAAAAAGAAAGCAAAGCTCATGCCATGCCACCACTTCGGGAGAAGCAATCGATAGTGGGACTTGAATATCATAGACAAACATATGTTAATTGGGAACTAAGGTCGACCTTTCTTTGCCAAACTCTTCTTCTCAACTTTAAAAAACAAATAAATTTACTTTCTCGTGTATGTGCAAATTAGGGAGGCGCACAGTGACAATCGAAATAGGAAATTTTTAAATTTTAAACAAATTGGTCCAGGTCTCGAAACTAGTTAGTATTGCATGTATAGATTTCAAAAAAAGTTCGACCATTCGACCAAATGTAGAGAGAAGGAATTACTTTCCTCTTCTTTCTACTTTCAAATTTTTTTCTATTATCTTTAAAATGTACGTTCGTGACCTGATTTCTCTTGCGTTGATAAAATGTTAAAAAGCTCAAGAGTTTAAAAGCTTGCATTGTGTGCTATGCGCTATACGTGTATTTGAAAAGCTTTTAAAAGAGCAAGTAAGAGAGAGTGCGTGGAATCTCTGCTTATTGTTGTTATATTCTTCTGCACAACGCAGCACAATACGAATATAGAATAGAGCGCTATTTGCTTTATATGCTGCTTTAACTGCCTGCCCATACAATGCAAGACTCCAAAATAAGTTTCTCCAGTTTTCATTGTTGCTTCTAGCTTTATGTTCTTGCTCTTTGCTGGCTAAGTACATAAAAACCAAATAAACAAAAAAAAATAAAAATAAAAATAAAAATAGAAATAAAAAGAAATGTAAAAATAAAATAAAAAAGAAGGATTAAAAAAAAACTATAAAAACCTCTTTAGAAATTCGAACCCTCCAATAATTACAAACGAATATTTTAAGGAATAAATAATTTTAGTGAATTTTGTGAAATTTTATACGAAAACTACAAGATTTAAAGAAAATATAACAAAACATACGTAAACTTCTTCGCCACTAATGTGCAGATATATATATATTTGTGCGCGCGTGTGTGTGTGTATATATATATATGTATTCGTGTGCGAGAGTTAGTATTTTTGCATTTAAGCTGCCGCTGCCGCTGCTGCTGCTGCCTTCAGTGATGAGCTTCTTCTTTGTGTCATTTTATTAGAATAGAAAAAAAAAGAAAAAAGTCCTTGTAAACAATGCTACAGTGTGGACGTCAAGTGCTTGTGCCTGTGCCTATCCATAATAATGCTTTTGTACTTTAAATGTGTGCAGAATTTTCGAATTTTGAGTATACTACTAAGCTTAAGTTATTTGCATATACATATGCGTAAATAACTCTTTACTGTATGTATGCGATGTTCGTTGCTTTTTCCCTTTTTTTGAAATAGTGATGAAATTTGTGCTTTTTTTTTTTTTTTTCGTTTCTTTCACATCGTCTCCCTTTCAAAAATGGCTGTGTGTACGAGAGCACAAAAATTAGCTTAATGTATACGAACGTAAAGTAACTAAGTGCAATCAAACTTTAATTAAAAACCTATTAAAAAGTACTTGCATATGTGTGTATGTAGAAGTGCGTAGCAGTATATATATATATGAGTATTTGAATGCCATCACTAGACGTTATTTCCCTCAATCAAAATGCAAAATTTGCAAAACTGCACAATTCAGAGCCACATAACGCATATATATGTGTGTGCGTAAAAACGTAAAACCGATTCCGTCTTTAAATGCAACAATAATATATAAAAAGTATTCAGTAAATTTCGTAATTTTTGCTTTTGCTTTTGTAAATTTTGTCTATTGTAAGAAGTCGACGTAGAAAAACTTTGAAATAAACACTTTTTGAAAACAATTTATTTTTCTCAAAAGCCACATGAGCAGCGGAAAAAGCTTTGTTTTCGCTGTGATGTAATTGCACTCCCCTAAGACAACTGCATTAATGTTTTGAACACAAATTTCGATAAGCAACAGGTAAATGTCATTGAAAATATCTTTTTTCTAATATTTCGAAAAATGCTGGCAATCCTGGCAGATGGCTGACGATTGCTTCAATTTGAATTATAAACGAATTCTTGCTTTAACCCTTCTTGCTCGTTGTATGCATACAAATTTGTTGTTGTATACATTAAGGCACAAGCAGCTGGAATTTTACCTATAAGTGCTTACGTCCACCGGAAAACGATAGATAACACATGATGTGAACAGACGAAGTGAAATTTATCGCAACTGGCGTAGGGATCACGTCGTGAAGGTCGCTTCAAATAATGGCGAGTTCCACTTAGAAGATCCTAATGTCAGATCTTCGCGAGTTCGCTCATGGTACCACAATGTGTCCGTGAAGAAACTATCGAATTCGTCATGCTTCTCAGATTAGCTGCCACTTTTTCGCTCCTTACGTCTTTATGGTAATACAATCACAATGAACCCAAGCTGTACAATATTCATATCAGGAACTTTCACTATTTGCTAAACCAGCTAAGGATTTTAGAGGATAGTGGGGCCTTGCTAGCTAAGACATGAGTCTGAAAGAGCTTACGCCTGCCTACTGGTTGTCTGTCTGACGGGAAAAAACCACAAAAGCGCTACGAAATCTATTTCTACCTAAAAGACGATATCCAACGAGCCCAACTATCTTCAAATCGAGAAAACATTTTCACAGGGAGGAGAGTCTGCAAAGCTTTTGTCATTGTGAAATTACACCGACAGCCATCGTTTCTTGAAAACCGAAGCGAGCGAAAGCTTTTGGTGGCAGGAAGCTTCATTTTAGACTCTTGCACAAAAACGGCATAATATCGTCGCTTCTTTAGTTTCCCGTCTAATTATGTGAAGATATATGCCCTTTTGCCATGTGGTCACTCATTCCAGCCAGCAAAGGAAAAGCCACAGAGGCGTAATCGCTGTGTAGTGCTTATTTGATAATAGTATTAACAAAAAGAGAATTCTAGGATCTAATACAATAAGTTGTTCCAAAACGAAGAAAACTGGAAAATTCTTTCAACATACTATCTATGTAGACGTACCGGAATCTTTTATCGACCTGATCCCAAGAAATCCTACGAGAGTAAAGAGTGAGGGATCTGAGACCTAACCTCATAATGATTACTTAAAACTTGTCTTCTACAAACTTGATTATCTTTCTTAAATGTTCTTCTCAGATAATTTCTTAGACTCAAATACAATTTTCATTAAGTCACTTAGTTCTACGTCCTATGGTTATGCAGACATTATTTGCCTGATTACTTAAAACATCTCATCGATCATATTAAACGTCGGTGCCGCGTACTTGTTTCACTAGGAAAGTTTTTGCAAATTATCATAGCCTGTGACGAACTACGAAGCGATCACATTTAAAAAAAGTCTAAAATCGGTAATGATGCCATGATCAAATTGCAAAACAAGTGCTAAACAGTTTGGCTTTAACCTCTTTTTCACACTAAGCAGGAAGTAGGCAGCTAGCAGGAGAAGAAAACAGATTCAATTACATTCTTCGCATATGTAAATGAGCGGAACTCATTAAAATGAGGTGTTGTGTGCTGCTTTACAAAGACTACACTCTCTTAAGCCCTAAGTCGATAATAGTTTACTGAATCTCTATATAGGAAGGGGATAAGATATTTCTAAGAAGTGACGAGCAATCATAAGGCAGTTATTGTGCTGATTATGAGGCGATAGGCTATTCATCGATAACTATCATACCAAAATCTAAAACTATTTTAACACCTACAACAACCTACATTACATGAAAACCGGGTGAACGACACTAGCAATTAAATCGAAAAGTCAAAAGAAACCAACAGTGATTTTCTTAAAGGGCAGATCGATGGTGAAAAATATAAAAAATCATGTTCTTTGGTGAAGTCATCAAAGCTTGCATTGTTGTGTTAAGTTCAAAGGTAAGTGTAGCTATGGGCGGCATAAAGTATTTCCCAAAGCTTTATAAAAGTTGTTAAAAGCGCTACCAATGTCAATTTCCAAGGACCCAACAGAAGACGGTCATTCAAAAGTGACGCGACCAATAAATACTTGCCCATAGACAAGGGCATAGCCCTCGTACTCATTCCCCTCCTCTCTCAGCAGTACTTCGCTACGTGATATGTATTGTCACATACCCAGGGAGGCGACGGCTAAGGCATTGTTGCTATACTGTGTGCCACCGGGCAAGATGCATATGTTGATATGGAATTTTTTCACGTCCAACGTTAGAGAGATGCGTTTCTTTCGACAGAGTTGTACAAAACGATCAAATAATGATCTGATAGGAAAATTTATCGAGTCTCTATTTGAAGTCACCCTTTTTTCTCAGCCTTCCCAACCTCATTCATGATCACCCTAGATCGCGGGTTCGCATTGAAACGTCTCGCAAACAATCGTGACTATTAAACGAGCTTTCAGAGGGTACACACATGCTTTAAAAGATCTCTCAAACTTTCAACAGGTATTCTAGTTACGTTTGTAACAAACGTTACTGAGAGATAAAAACAAAATTTGTTCATTAATTAAAACCTTTAGCAAGACTACTAGGCCATGTCAGCGTCTTCAGACGCTTATCGTGCAATTGTCGATATGGCACGCAACCCAATACCGCGGCTTCTCAGTCTATAACCGCACTGCCGCAGTCCTTCTCGCCATTTCCGATATTTTCATTTTTAAGTCAAACATACATAAATACTGGTCTTTTTTCTTCCCCCCTACTCCCCACTCCCCCCACAACCCCATGAAAATCCCCACCACCATCGGTATTGAACAACAATATCTGACAGTTGGAATGTTCCACACCTCTGGAATAAGGTTTGATCCACTGTGGGCTAGCCGACAACTAATAAAAATTAGTGAATGCGAAATGAGGGGAATGTGTGTGTGTGTGTGCAGCGTAGTTTTCATATTTGCTTTCATTTCAATAAATGGAAAGTTTCCTTAAGCACTTCAACTGATGGCGTATCTCTGTGCATTTAGAAAATCAGTCAATTTGCCATATGAGCACGTAACTTTTTTCCGCTTCGTTATGTGTCTGCCAAATAAAAATAAGTGTCTGAATAAATAAACAATATCGAATGAAAACAATTTTCACTTTACGTACGTATGTGCCATGTGTATGTGTATGTGTAGGAGAGAGAATTTCATATGATTGTGTGTTATATTCACTTGTGCATGTGTATGGGCCAAGTATGTGTGCCTACGTGTGTGTACGTATGCGTACATATGTATGTGTGCGCATCTTTTATATTTCTGCTCATTGAATCCAATGAATGTGTGTATTGATCCAGACTGCTTACATTTCTTTAGTAAACAATGCACATTCATATCAAATAGCAATCCTATCGGTTAAGGGATAATGCCAGCGCTAAGCATACTTCATTTAATGTTTGTTTACGTTCATACATGCATACACATATAGAGACGTCGGTCGGTCGATTTGTAAATGTCCCTGGTTTGGTTGATCTTCAAGTAGCACAGTTGTATGAGATATGTATGCAATAATATAAAATTGTAGCATATTCTTAGGATTATTATATTAATAAAGTTTGAAATAATTAACAGGATTTATGGACGGGAACAACAACCAACAAACACATAACATGTTACGAAATTATATTTCTTTCCGTTTATGTGTGTGTGGAATTTTATATTATTAATTAAATTTAATTTACGTAAGTGCGTAATTTATTTAAGTAAATAACATTTGTTTTGTTGTAAATGCTTTTTGTAGTGAATTCAGTTCCTATGTATGTTTTTAATTATTGAGAATTTAGGATTTAATGGGGCGACGAATGAGCTGAGCTCTCTTACGTTTTGGTGTAAAGTGGAAATATTAAAAGCTTGGTTGGCTTTTGAACTTCATTTAAATATATTTATATTTTCTCTAAAAGGTTTTAAAAACCAACATAATCTTCTCATAAATTTTAGTTATTGTGGTTGTTGGTTGCAAAACAAAAAAAAAAAGTTTTCATTAACACTTTCTCTATTGCAAAGCGCTCTAATGAATGCTAGGATGCATGGTGACTTCAGTGTCTTGGGTCTTTATTGTCGTTATTACCATCCCTATCATCATCATTATCATCATTATCGTTGTCGTCATTGCCAGCAATATCACTGTTCTTATCGTCGTCATCAGCAACAAAATGGAAAGTCACGCGCTACGAAAATTGGCCACAAATTTGACCCTCACAGAATGAAAAAAGCGTTATTTTGAAAAACGAGCTTTATTCCCTGAAATGCACACCCATATACCTATAAAGTGAAAAAATGGAAATTGTGGCACGAGAAAAAAAAAAAAAAACAGGAAACAAGAAACGACCACAAAATTACAAACGCAAACTTTGATGTTGCAGCAACAACAGAAACAACAATAACAACAACTCACTACGAAATGGACAAAATGAATAACTACAAAACAGCACACAGTACAAGTAGGAGTAGGCAATGATGCCAAGGAGTCATGTCTTTCTTGTTTTTTTTCTTTTTTTTTCATTTTTTTTTTTTTTTTCATTTTTCGTTGGGTAAATGGTCAGTCCAAGAGATTTATAGAAGTATGGAATAGTTTGTGGATAGGTTTGGTTTAGTTTAGTTTGGTTTGGTTTGGCTTGGCTTGGTTTGCTTTACTTGAGCGTCAGTTTATGTGTGAACGTGCTTTGGTGCTGTTGCTGTTATTAAGTGGATAAGCTAGCAAGTTATTCTTGCTGTTGTTTGTGCTATTGTGTTGTTATAGTTGTGAACTTTCTCCGAATATGATGAGTACATGTTAAGGACCTTTGAGGACATGAAATGGACAGACAGACACAGACAGACAGACAGACAGACAGACAGACAAACTAACACTATGCAGACATAAACTGTACTGTGTTGTTATCGTAGCCACGACTAGTACTAGAGACCTGCAGTAGCGCTTCTATACGGGTATGTGTGTCCGTGAAACATTGACTCATTTGCATATTTTCCAATTTACAACAAAAGCCTTGTGTTGTAGCAGCCAACAGCTATGGCCACAACCACTAGTAACGCCACCACTAGTAAATATGGTTGGTGATGACTTGAAATATTTTGAAGTACTCTTAGTGGATATGTATATTCGCATATATATTCGTATATATACTTATATATGTGCGTGTGTTTATGTCGCATCTTTATGTGCATGTTGTTGTTTAAGTTTTAAAATTATACCAACGGGTGTTGCTGCTTGTACGAGTTATGTTTGCAAATGACCGAACACATACGCACGCATCTTACAAACTTAAAGAAAAAGTGCAAACGCATAATCGAGCAGTGAGAGTGCTAAGGTTGCCATTTGCTTACCAAACTTAAATTTATGGGATAATATTAGTAATCGTCAGTGCAAAATTCGGTCGAAGCGCAGCCAGCTAAGCTCTTTTTTTTCATCTCCCCAGCGTCGTCATTTTCATTTCAATGTTCTTCACATACACACAAATGCATATAGAATATGCATAAACTCTGGCCTAAGAGTATGCATCAATATGATTGTTAATGTGCCTGAGTCGCTTTAAAGTCAGCACTCGCCGCATAAAAATATGTTATGTTTATTATTTTGTTGACAACGCTTGAAAATACGCATGAAAAAGTTCACAAAATTGCATGTTTTTCATGGATTTCGGTTATGAAAATGTTTCTTTGTGTTGGGCCAGACGTGAAAGACAACATCATTGAAGCTTAAACAACATAATTTAAAGTAAAAATATACTTTATTCGCATTCAAACTGACAACGCAAATGCTAAACAACTGAAACTTTAATACGTGGTTTTAGATAACTGCCTGCTCATGCTGGATGCGGGAAATATTCCAAAACTGACACATATAGATATCAAGCAAACAGGTCGAAAGTTAAGAAAAGGTTTTTCAAGTTCGTAGACCAAGTCCTTGTACCTATGGTGGTTGCCAACAATTTAACCTTGAAAACAGCAAAGTCCAGAAAAATCGAAAATTTGTTACTGAAATTTATATGTAATAAGCCGCAATGTCTGTGTGTAGGCGTACGTTCACAATCGTTACAGCTGCCTCCGTAAGTGAAAAATTACTCTAGCGCTAATAAGTGCGGGTTGTTGAAAGAACATTGAGTGATCGTTGACGGTAATCCAATTTTCTCGATTATTCGCGTGTCGCTCTTGGCATAAATTACGAGAATTCTATGTTTCCTAAATGCATTTCTAGTCGAAACACAAGCAACCTCCGTAATTTCCCCAATTATCGATTTATTAAATAAAGAAAGAAAAAAAAAAGGTACTGTACATGATGTCGTTAATGGATGATCTTAGGGATGTGAGACTATAGGCATCTAAAATTCGTCGCACACTCAGCGACTGAACTGAATATAATTTTCTTTTTTTTTCTCTTCCAACTTTATCCAAACATCGTTTTTTATTTCGGGCTTTATATTTGCTAGCGCTACTGAGCTCATACCTTTTTTATTTTTATTTTTATTTTTTTTATTTTGTTTTCATATTTTCGTGTTCGTCTTTTTTCTTAAAAAGTTTGATTCATTTTCGCCTTACAGTTTGCGTTCTGACTGCACAAATACCGCAAGCGTGTTCGCCTGCTCGTATGGGTAAACTCATTGTATATAGTTGTTTGTTGAAAGTGCATAAAAAAATTCATTAGTTATGCAGCATGCGTTCTCAACGCAATGTCTTTGTGTTTTGTGCCTTCGTTGGAAAGATTCCACTTAGTGTTAGTTTGATGTTATTGGTGTTGATGCTATTGATGTCATTGTGTGACTTTGAGCTGATGCAGCAATGTTCTCTGTAAAAGCCATGGTGGCTCTTTTCGAGGGCATGCAGTCACGCGTCCGTCCATCTATTCTCAACCAATATTTACTTGTCTGTCCCGCGTTTCCTTTTTTTGTTTTCTTTTACAGTTTACCGTTTATCCATTTTTCCTTTATCTTTTTTTTTTTTGTTATTGCTTCGTACTTTGTGGCTACGTTAGAAGTCCTAAAAAAAAAAAGAGAAAGAAAGAAAAAATCATATTTACAGTTTTATTTTTGTCTTCTCCTTTTTTTATGTAATTATTTCTGCTTTCAAGGCTTCATCGGCGTGCGTGACCTGTCTACAAGTTGCAATTCTTCGATAGTGTGACTTTAAAGCTAGTTTTTCAGAATGTTCGCGTAACTTTTCTTTTTGAGTGCATTTCCTTTTAATATATTTTTCTTCAATTTTCTGCAGTTGTGTGTTAACTCGTAAAGTAGAAAATGAATTTTCTCACCTTCATTACGTAATCAACTAATTAATCATTTGTGTTAAGAAAATGACAGTTACTCATTCACTACATATATACATAATATATTTACGTAGTAGACCCATTCGAGTCTTCGAGTCCGATATCGATCAACTTGAATGAATAAAAACGATGCCGATGAAAATGATCAAAAATAAAACTCGAAAGCAAGTTTTTTTCGTTTTCCTACGCCTTTTTACCTTGCCAAAGCAACTAATTGCTCGTCTAGGAAAAGTTTGATAAGAATCAGAAAAGAGTGCTTTTATGAATTGGAATTTGATTGAAATTGAGATTCATTCGAAATTAAAGTGGAATTGATTATCACGGCATTCAATATCAAGAATTAGTATTGAGCCTAAATTGAGTTCTTTTTTTATTATCTTTTAATCAGTTAGGGGATGTCTCCTGTTCGTGTAGTACGGTGCCGGTGCGAATGAAGTTAGGCAAGAGAAAAAAATAGTGAGGCCATGAGTAAACTAGTTGCGCCTTTAATGACTAGGCATTCACTGCAGCTACGACTAACGCACTGAAATTTGAACTCGCGAGCCTTGGCTTTGTAGAGTCGCGAAAGGTAAGCTACTTGGCTGCTAATGCGGAGTTGACCTTGAACTGAAAATGAACTGGAATGGGATTAGATTAATTGAATTTTGAAGTCCAGTTCTGGTAGAAAATGGAAGGCTTTAGAAATCTCAAGTCCACAACTCACTCCAAGTCATTTAGTTCGCCAACTAACTGGAAATTCTGCCTCACTTTGATAAAAATTGCTTAAGAGTTATTGAAAAGTTGAAAGTGTTTGCCGCAAATCGTACATACTGACGGTTTTTATTAATTAAAAGCAACAAGACGTAAGAGACATAAAAGTTTCTGAAAGCGTTTACTAGCTTTTTAGGTTTCCTGTGCTTTTTTGTTGAGAGTTTTGGAATTTTTCAAATTGAAATTTAAATATTTGCAGTAGCTGCCAGTGTTCATTCCCGTTCCGAATGCAAATAAGACCAATTCCCATCTTTTTATTACTATAATTTCACTTATGCTTAGTTTAGTTTCATTGCAGCACAACATGAAACTGAAAAACATGGGAGAAATGAAAGAATTCGTAGCATTTAATGACGACCATTGCATTAACTGTCAAATAAGAATTAAAATTTCATTTTGCGCATAAGTAGTACGTACAGAACATAAGTGGTTGTAATGTATAAAGCGGAAGATAAGTTTTGATCTCTATTCGATTTAACAGTGGCGGTATTTATTTAATTACAGATATTTCTTGATGTCTTGTTTCGAATGAAAAACTTAAGGTTTACGATTTACACAATCATAGCTAACAACTAATTATTAGGCGGAGCGAGGGTTGCCTGCGCACCGAGACTAGGGTACCGCGCTGTAATAATTGCTTGTATTCTGCACATATGTAGAGCCATGTTGCCCTCTAACCACAATTCAATTGCCTTGGGCAATATTACTGCTTCGCACAACTCCGCGTGCATATGCAACCATATAGGTAAATATGTGCAGAATAGGTTTGCGTATGGAGCAGACGGGGAAGTCCTCTTCTCTGACCGTTACAAATTAAGTTGCTATAATTTTAAATCTTCGTCAATTAAAGCAACTAACTTGAAAATTTAAGGTAGCAAAGCAGCCGGCAAGTAACCAACACCTGCTGTAGTTCACAACTGCAGCAACACCGACAGCATTAAAGTTTACAAAAAAGTTAACATAGGATCGAAAAGGAAGGGAAAAGAAGAAAACAGGAGTTCATAGTCGTCATCATCATTATCATTATCATCATTAGTATGTTCAGTAAGTTTGCGCTCGCGGCATATATGTAAGAGTATGTGTGTATATCATGCCAGGATATAAATGTAATATGCGTGCTTGTGAAATGTTTGCATTTGACTCTCTATATGTGCATGTATTCTTGTGTATGTATGTATGGCAAATGACCGTAGCGTTTATGGCATAATTAATTACAAATTATATGCCATGCGTATGTGATTTGCATTTTAACAAAAATTTACACATAGGCGCACCATGACCGCATTAAAACCCCCAAAATACATAACCACATTGGGGATGGTAAGCAATTTTCCACATATAAAGCACAACTGCACATACATTCGCACGCATATAATCGCCTTGCTATCAGCAAATTCATGAACACACACACACACACACACACACACACACACACAAGACACTCTCTGTTATATTATGCAAACATAGAGAATTACGGCATAAAAAAAAAAAATCCTTACGAACGTCACCTATACGTTTTTAATGTAAACAAATTCAAAAAAACGTAGCCCAGGGAGCCCGAGAGTAAGAGAGAAAGAATGAAAGTAATACCGCCAGCTATTATTTTGGTCGATATGTTGCCATCCATCGTCGGAAGGTATGTTTAACACATGTTTTTATATAAATTAACGGACATCAATAAAAAACTCGTGAAAAATTGAAAAAAAAAACTCAGTTATAAATAATCATAAAATTAATCTTACAAAAAATTGCTTTTTACTCCAAACTCCGTAAACTAGGCATCGAATTTTTTTTGATTTTTTTTCTTTTTTGTTTGCTTCTGTGCAATGTTGTTGTGTATTTGTTTATTTAAATTGAATTGAAAAAAACAGTTTTATTTAATTATTTTTTCCCCATTTCTTAAAACTATGTAACTATCTTTTATAGATTTTAACTGAATTAATCAAGTTTTTATAATTATCACTTTTTCGTCTCTTTTTTTTTTTAAAGCAAAGCTAGGCAATGAATTTTTATTTATTAATTTACTTATTGAAACTGAGCAAGAAAAAGAAATAATATAGTAAAAAGTATAACAAAAAAAAAAAGTAAAATTTTATTTTAACATCCTGAAATAATTGTTACTAATAATAATGTTAGTTTGACGTTTGGGGACAAAAGATCAACCAAGCGTAAGAAAGTCATCAAATGCTTCCGTTGGTAAGAAAAGTTACCTACGAAAACTTGTTTAATCTACTCTTTAACAAAACAAAAAAGAAAATTTGCCTTTGGATTTTTCTGCTTAGAAAGAGAAACTATTGAGAGAAAAAAAAATGCTGTGCCAAGTATAAAGAAGACAAGAATAAAACTGACATATATGTACGCATAAGACGAGAAATGAAAACTTGCCGCGTTAGTATAAGAAAGAAGGACGGAAAGCAAGGACAGAAAACTATATGTGATACGAAAGCGACACAAAAAAAAAAAGAAAAAGACAAAATTCAGTGCATTTTATTTGAAAGTTGTGTTTAAAAAAGAGTATAAGAGGGATGCAAGCTGCAAGGGTCAAACTATATGTAAAAGTTTAAAAAAAAAAAGTACACATATATAGAATCTGGGTGTAGTGTATTCTAACGGTGATTGAAGCAAAATGTTACAAAACAAGTTTTTCAACAAAAAGGAAAAATAAGAAGAAAAATAGAAAACTCCAAAGTTGGCAAATGAACCAACTTTCGAGGTGATCAATCCTTAAAATGCATTTCTTTTCTTTTGGCATTTCTACACACACACACACGCACGAACACGCACACACAAACTCGCAAAGTCATACAGATTTACAAACACCATTGCATGCAGAGCTTGCTCGCGTCGAAAGCAAGATTATACTAAATATATCGTTTCGTCTGCAACACTTGAAAAGTAATAGCTCTGAGGTCCACAAAGAGGTAGGACAGCGAGATCCGAACTCATCGTGTGAGAGACATGTCTCTTGGACAGGTGACGAAAAATCTCTCAGAGTTGCAAATAGTACGAGTTGAACGTGAAGTGAGTAATAAGAAAAGTTGCCAAGTGAATGGAATTGAAATAAACCTTTAGTCCGTAAAAGATTAAATCTGACATTATTTCACTACTATTGTAACGTATCGTCAATCGTCAAGTTAATGAATTGCCTGTACCTACTCACTTTGCTTTAATGCCTACTAATATACTAGATATGTCTACAAACATTTACAATGAACGCAGTAATTTACAGTAGTACATGACTTCTATATAAAACAATACGAAGGCTATTGCTTTTACTTCTTATATAGAACTTTTACGATCCCATTACAGTGGATGTAATTTGAATTACATAATAAATAATAAAATGTGGATCATAAATGATCCAAAATTCGAACTGGGTCGTTTTAATTTGTCTTTTATTTTTACATGGAATTTTGTTTTTTTTTTTGTTTTATTATAAATGTCACTAAAGCATGGCTAAAAATGTTTTCTGGTGGCCAAACGGCGCCATTATTAGCTTAGTTAGAATGCGTAAATATTGTGTGTGCATGTGTGCGTGTGTGTGTGTCTTCGTGTTCGTTTCGCTGTAATTCGAAAAGTTTTTCCTTTTCGGTTATTCTTGTTGTTTTGTGACTGCCCTGAAACCCGTTAACAGTTAAGTGGATAAAGCCAATTTATGAGTTTTGAATTTTTTTTTCAACATTTTTATTTTTTTTTATTTTTTTCACTCACACACTCTCTCTATTTATTTTAATGCACTATGTTTTCTTTTTTGTTTTTATTGAAGTTTTTTTTTTCTTATAGTTTTTAAAATATGTTTGTTAAGCGTGTTTACCTTACCATACATGCATACATAAACCAAGCATTAGGTTAACATTATTAATTTAAATCGAAGAATGGAAATTCATTTTGGAATCGTAAATTATTATTAATGATAACAATGATATGTGCACACTAATATCCATTTAGTTTGGACAGAAAGAAAATAAGTTCATAGGAAATTTGTTTGTGCCAAGATAGGGATAAAAATTGCCAAATTACTCTTAAAACACCTTATAGTACTCTTCTAATAAGTCTCCTGTAAATTATATTATTATTTGCGAAAGATTCCGAGCAGTTGCAGAAATCGCTTTCTTTCCGGAATCCTTTTCACCCGCTGAGATTTGGTGTTAATCAGCTGGCTCGAAAGTGTCTCCATGCTATTTAAAATGGCTTATATAATGCTTGTTTATGCTTGAGTATTGAACTGCCGATTTCCACAAATTTACTTTAAGATAAAAAGAAGAAGATTGCTTAAGTGATGTCTTAATCTCATTGGATAACTTTCTCGCATTACACTTTTTTGAATATTCTTCACTTTATCATCTTTTAAGCTACCTCTTGGTTGAGCTAACAGACATTGCATGGCTCATCGTTTACGCTAACAATTCGTGTGGTTTGTCATACTGTGGTGGCTTGTCTTTTTTGTCCCATGGCCTTATGTTTAACAAGCGCCATGTCATTATGTTTGGTCCGAAAATAAAGGATTCTAAGACGGAACAAATTCTCTAATAAAAACAATGCATCCTACTATGTACGGGAGAATATTAGAATCATGCGATTCAAGTTTTCCCCGGCATTAATATAACATAGCATTCCCCAACAACGGATGCTACGACAGTTCACTTTTAAAAATTGGGTTGTCGGCTTCTTTTAATTAAATCTAATATGAAACGCAAAAGCGAACAAAGGCTATTTGATAATAAACGCACATTAAAGAAAACTCCAATTTAAGCTTGACGGGCTGGTCAAAATTTTCTGTCTATATAAAAGTTTCCCAAAATTTCTTCCATGAGAAAGCTGTGGATGCGAACACAATATACAAGTTCATCAAATATTCCTTTTCAACTATCTTCCCTTTGTATTCGCCGCCAAGTGATTATTGGACTAGGAAAAATTTATTTGCGGACGAAAGAAAAATATTATGTTGCAATAGCGGGGAAGCTTGCACCGGCGTGCAAGGGGATGTCTTTCCAGGCAACCTTAAAATATCCATCTTCGTACAGACGTAGCACTACATAGATACTGAAGCAGACTATTACAACAACATTTTGATAAAATAACAAGATTTTACTCTCATTTTAATATTCCTGTCTGGTTTGAAATGCACCTTGCATCTCATGTATTGTTACATAAAAGAAAATCTCCGAAGATTGGATTTCTAATTATTTTACTTTTCCTGTTCGTGTTTGTTATACAATCAGTGGTCGAGGTATTCAGCCAAGTGTCAGATGCCACATGATAGACATGGACAAAGCCACCTAAATAAGTCTGCCGAAAAGTGGCATTATAAACCTATACCCTAATGCTTTAAGTCTGTCATCTTTTGAATCCTCATAATAAACACAATCAAGGGACAGTAATCGAACATTGCATGGAGATTGCGATACTTCCGAATCGACTTAAAATAAATCTGCGCCACGCTTACCGTAACTAGCTAGATGTTGATCTTGTCGCATACCTATACACCGTAAGCAATATCGGCCATTATTTACTTGCTGCAGGCACAAGAACTCTTTCTTCATAGCCTATTCAATGCAAGCGGCACTCTTTAGACAGAACGCGATTCCAGTATATACACTCACAGCTAATGTACTCAGCATACACTGATTACTGTTTTCTTCTTCTTCATAATTTGTAATCCTATAAACTGATGAGCTATAGCACGTGAATCTGTGAATTGTATGAATGAAACTTTCTCAGTTCAAATTCTCCCGTTATGGTTTTTGCTAATTTTGATTTTAAATAATTACTAGGGCACCACGACTGGCCTTTCATTAAACGTTTTAATTATTCACTAACAAAGTTGTTATTGGCTTGTGTTTATTTATATGACAACGTAGTGGTAGTCAAAATCCAAAAATATTGATGAAATCAAATTGTTTTGGCTGAGTCAATAATTCTTTTCGCTATTTAACAGCATGTCACCACTTTGAGTTTTCTATGGCATGATTCATGATATGGCGGAGGTATTATGTGTGGTAGTTTTACCATAGGAGGCAAAACGTGAGGAAAACTTGTTTTTCTTTTTTTTTTTGTTTTTTTACTTCTTTCCATTGCCCATTTTCATTTATTACGATTGTTGTACTTTTTGTTATTGTTATTGTTGCGAGCTATGTCGGTTAAGTGGATTTATTTTGTTATATTGTTATTGCTTGACCGAGGTTCATTTACTGTTGCCACGCTGCTGTTGTTCTTGTGGTATTGTTTCGAGAAGTTATTCAGTGGGGGCATGCTTTTTATACGTTTTCGCTTATGTCCTTATTATAACTGTCAACAGGGAGTAAAGGTATACTTAGTCTTATTTGACGCATGTAACGCTGTAATAAATACGTCGTAAAAAGCGAATATAATTCGGTTAAGTTAGTTTAGATATTTTTAAATGGAGCAGTTCTCGAGTGAGCAATTTGTCAATAAACAGATGATCCCGCCATAGATGTGTTGGTTAAAGCGACGTTAGCCAGAAATTAAGAAAGGATGATATGTTCATACCAGATATCATCGATCTGGTATCAAAAAGCGAGATATATGCTTGAAATATATGCTACTCAAATAATATCAGTCGATCAAGGGTGTTGGTAGATGTCTTAATCTCGAACACTTGTTAGATGGGTATGTGTTTAATCTCTTAACTAGAGCCTTTAATAAATATGTTTGTCCAAACGGTCATCTCCCACGAAACGAGGATATGAGAGAGAGAGAGAGAGAGAGAGAGGGGAAAGAGGGAGAGAGGGAGAGAGGGAGAGAGGGGGAGGGAGAGGGAGCGCGAGAGCGAGAGGGATCAGTAAGAGAAAATTACTACTTAAGCTTTGGTTAGTTCACTAAATCTTATTAGCATTTCTTATCTTACTAAAGGGTATTCAAAATTCTTCCCAAGATGACAGCAGCTTTCATGTGCATAACATAATCATTGATATATTCCTAAGATGGGTAATAAATATCGTATTCTTTTTCAATTACTCCCTTCTTCGCTCTCGTTCTTCTGAGATCTCTTTTTAGCTGTTCACTGCAGCTATAAGTATTTTATTGCGTGTTGACATACCAAACAATAACTACAGTTCTAAGGTCAAAGCATATTAAATGTTGATATTATAAAGTTTTTTTTTTCATCTCTCTCTAAATGTTTCTGGCTTTCTTTCTGTTCTCCTTCTTTCCATTTATTTTATTGCCGTTTTCTTGGCCTAAACCCTAAATGATAATGACAGAGCTTAGTATCAGTTTAATGTGATTTTTTTAATGCTATCTCTTATAATAATTCCAAATTCACTGGCTCGCTCGGTTAAGTAAAGCTTTAGGTTTAGGCTAAATATTTTTAAAGATTATTGCGTAGATCGTGGTATTGAATCTAAAATCTAAAATTTCATGCGACAAACTAACAAACGTTGCCTTCTCAGTTTGAGCATACGTTCCAGCAGCCTATTTTACCACACCGGTGACGACCAGGATTAACCTTCTCTCATATTTTTACGCCAATCCAATGATTTTTATTCATTTTGAGTTTCGTTCATCAAAACCATGTTTATTTTTGGGGGGAGTAGGGCCGAGGAATCGAACTCAACTCTTGTAGGCGTTAAGATAGCTTAAAAAACAACAGCAGTTACAGTATAGGAGCTCCGAATTTGACCTACCAGCCAAAGTCAAAGCAACTTGTTTTGGGAAATGTTATTACTGTGTTAGTCATCATCGAATACCAAAAAAGCTAATAGCAAACTAAAATAAAAATGATCTCAACATTTGAAGGAGACCAGCTTTCCAAGCAAAGTATAGAACCGTACATATATCAGGTAAAACATTCTGCCACGCTAAGGTTGTTTAACAGGCAAGAATACAAGAATTACTTTTTATTTCCTCAAACTCATCGAGCCATTAATATCTTTGATATTCTTTTTGCATCACTCGTGAAATTTTTAGGCAATTTAATCATATTCGACAGATCTTTCGTCCATTTTTGCAATTTCCAAGGCCTCAAGAAAGGATGCGGAAATTTATGCGTACACTGCTTGTAGAACTCCAATAGGAAGCATTCGGCCAAATGTTATCTAAAAAACTATATAAAAATCGAATTATAAGAATCGCAAAATATACCTCAACTTTTCAACTTTTCACAGGCTTTTGTTAGTAACTTCCTGTTTGCAGCAAAGAACTTAACTAAAGCTATATAAGAATGTGAACGTGAATGTGAATGCGGTTTTAATCGGCATTCTGAAGCATCTGAGGAAAGATTAAGTTAAACTGCCCTACGTATCAATAATCTTGTCGGACTATCTCGAACACATTTTAGTGCAATAAAACACAATTGGTTTTAAACGTCTTGTCCCTCGAAGGATTTGCCGGCTAACCGCTGTGTGCGAGATAAGTATATCTTGCATGGGAGACAAAGGCATCATTTTTGGAAAAGCAATGTATTACACACGCTGTACTACGTACTTCGCGTAGATATAACAAATATGCTTTACAGTAAATCTGCCTTGCTGCCAATGTCATGCAGTCTGTGCTTACCACCACCTATCAGATGCAGATAAACAGTGCAATGTAGACTTTAGTTGAAAGAACTGCATTGGTTTAAAGGAAATGAAAAACTTATATATAACTGAATCGATTTTGAAATTTAATTTTGATACATATATGCGAAAATAATGTTTGATAAAGTTTTAGGTTTTTCGGTGACTATAGGAAAATTTCTAAGTAATACTCTTGAGCTGAAGAAAAAGGAAAACTATTAAAATATACTGCAAATTAAAAAGTTTTCCTTCTCTGATTTTTATTCGAAAGCCTCAACAACAATTTCTATACACCATTACATAAAAATTTAAATCAGTTTTCTCTCTACATACATAAACATACATATATATATATATATATATACATAGAAATATATTATTTTTTTCTTTATTTATTGAACTTAATGTTTGCCAAAAAGTTTATTCTTCTATTTTTGATTTATCCTTTTCGCATATTTTATATAAAAGGCGGATAGAAGCAATGGTAGTTAGAGTAAGTCGCCGTAAAATGTGAGAAAAAAAAGAAAAAAAAAAGAAGAATTTGTTTAATGGCAATGTTTGCAAAAACAAAGTAGGAAAAGAGAATGCAGTAAAGGAAATGGCATTAATTTAATGAGACGAACTATCGTTGAAGCGTTATAAGTGTTTGGAACAATTCAAAATCAATTAAGCGTCTTATTCTCAAATTTGTTTTATACTCACCAACGGAGTGTGAGTATATTTATTCACTTTTGTACAATGTACACTCACTTTGACCGCATTCACTATATAACTCAATATTTTATATTAATCGATTTACGTCTCTCCATCATGGGTCCCAACGCAAACGCTATATCTTGGTACAGAAAAAAATTTCATTAAATTAATTAAACTAGCAGTTGGAGAAAAGGAAATCGAATCAAGGACAGATTTTATAAATAATTAAAACAAAAAATCAATCACATCATAAATAATGTGAGGAAAAAAACTTGAAGATGAAAAACCAAATTTCATAACATACAAGTAGCATATAAGTATTTACCAAGAATTAAGAGAAATTCATCATCATTTATGTAAAACATCAATCGTTAATTAGATCTGATAACAAAAAAAAATATATATCTCTACGCCTAATGATAGCGTCCTATATTAAAGTTGGAAGAGCATTGGAATTGTGAGAATGAAACGGAGGGTTGACTTTCAAATCGTTCAATAGTCTAACATACGTCATGGCGTGGCATAGAACGACGTGGGGAAGGCTATCCCCATTCGAAATCGAATTAGATGTTAACTTCCTCTGGGGTCATAAACGCTTCACACTACCGACCTTCTGATTGACAGGCGTCGACAGAAATAGAATATGTCTACTTCCTTCCTCTCGATCGAACTTTCAGAATGAGCAAATTTCATTCAGACATAAGGAGCTATGGGTAACAAGAAGAAAGACATATCGACGACACTACACATAAACCTAGTCTAAGCGAAGAAGTGAAGTCTTATGTGAAATCGTGAAAATATGAAATCCTGAAGAACTGTGAAATCAGAAGTAAGCTTTTTTTTGTTGTGTGGTAGTACATACTGGGATAGAAGGTGAATAGAAGTCGAAGTTTGTAAGCGCGGATTGTTATTTAAAGTAAAAGTCGAAGTGCGTAAAGGGTCCCATTACTTAGGAAATTGTTCCATTATTTTCCATTCGCACACGCAAATAGTCGAACGAGTTGTACGCTTCACACGAAAGTTCTCTCCTTATGTTGGAAATATTACATAAACTCTGCAGAGATTCAGCAGAATAAGTTATTTTCTTTTCATTTATTTGTAATGAAATCGAGTTAAAGCTAAGGCACCAGATCAAAAAATTTAAGGTTTGGTGTACACTTCCCAGCATTTTTCTCATAGACAAAGGCATAACAGTTAACGATTGGGCACACCTCCCCACCTACGACCATCACCTGCACGTTTCTTCCTTGCTTTTTCTTCTATCTCTTTTCTGTCGTTACACTAATAGGAGATATCCTTTGAGTGATTGGTCATATTCCATAAAAAAGGCGGAAAAAAATATCTTTTACAAAAAGACTTTTGCTTCTATAGTCGCTCTAACATGAGATCATTTTGATTATTGTCCACATCTAAGAGGTATTACTTAAGCTGGTGTTAGGGTATAAGCTGATTGCACGGCCTCGGTGTGTTTTCGTTGAATATTGATGAGGAAAGTATAGGGGGATAAGTAGTCCAAAATAGTATGATTACTAAGCTACAAGCGTAGCTACATAAAGCAAAGTTTTAGAAAATAATTTCAAGTAATTGCGATGTGATGGACTGGCACAGTCTGTCCTAACCTTGGAACTTTCCTGCAGGCATTGCTTTCAAGATTTGGAGTTTTTCAAAATCGCGACACCATGAAATATTTTGTTTGTTGGAAGAACCTTGTGTTGGCCAGAGGGAAGGATAGGTGTTTTGCTTTGCACGGAAATCAAATGTAAATTTCTCTTAAAATGTATAAAAAGATTTGTTTTAACATTTTCGGTACTTTTTGAATATGAAGGTGCGGATGCATCACGTGACCACTTCAATATTCTAAAGCAAGAAAAATTTAATTTCGATACAAGAAAGATTCACCAACGATCTCTAGTGACTTGAGCAACTTCATGAAGAGAACGATATGTAGCGTCTGTACGAAAATCGTTGATACCAGAAAGTCGCAGTAAGTTGACCTGCGCACTATTGTCAAAGTTACTTTCAATGCAATTAAAAGCAAGTAAGAAATTTATATTCAGCTGTGAACAAATCTCTTATACCTATCACCTTCACCGTAGGGGTTACAAGGAAAGAATATATTTCGGTACGCTGTAAGATTGCATGGACGTGGCCGATATTCTTCATTTCTGTACGGGGCGCTGTAGAACTACGCATACTATATACATAACATATATGTCGAAGTGTGTAAATTTGTGTCTGTTACGGCCTAAGTAATGAGAGACTTTTAAAAATTCAAGTGCTTTGTGTGGTAGGGATGTGCCCTTTGATCGCTTTGGCCCATTTACAATACCAAGATTCACTTCGTGGTTTGTATAAAAACAATAACGCATGACGTACGTACAGCCACGAAAAATGTTAAACTGATTGTAATATGTTGAGTATCTGCCTCTCTCTCTCTCTCTCTTATATATTGAAAATTGGAAAAGCACAATCAGGTGATGATATCAGAGTACTTGCCATAGAGCAGTGAAAGCAGGCCTATTCATCAATGTATTAATAGATTAGTAAGACAATCTCGGTCTGCACTATGCACTCCCGCAAGAGTACCAGAATGTGAGGGGTGTGGTATATAAATTGTCTCAGCTGATGCTTAGGGAAATGTTTGACAAGTCATTCCGAAGTTTTTTATTTCAATCTCATCGGAATTATTAGGATAGTTAGTAATCATGCCTTCAAAATTTTTGAATGGAAGTGTTTGTCCCTCCTGCTGCCTATTGAATTAAATCGAATTACTTTTAGCTTATGAGAAATTTACATTTTCCTTTAGAATACGAAAGCGTACCGGATAGAAGGACTTCTGAATGTTAAATCGTACAGAAGATGTTTCCAGTTTATATACACACACAAACAGACAAACTCAGAAGATTACTCGAAATGCGAGTGAGTATATATTAAAATTTAAAACGAAGCAAACTGTATTCTATGTACTTTATGTAGAAGGTTTTTTTTTTTTTTTTGCAAATGCTTTTCATCGCTCGCTTGACTTTTGTGAATGAATTTAAACAGCAAACGGAAAAGCGAGAGCCAAGCAAAAGGTGTTATAACTGGAGGATAAGTTGTGTCAGCATGGCAGCAATTTCTTTTAATTTTTAACATTTTAATCTCAAGATACCAATGCCAAAGTACTGACTCAGACATTTCAAATGAGTTTTAGATAAGTAAATGCGGGTACAGGGCGCCAGAGGTGGTGGCGATATGCCACTCCATAGTAACGTATAATAATGTATGTATATAGAAAGTGTACAGGTGTTGCTTGGATTACCGCTGTTTTCCCTTTTTACTTTTTTTATTTTATACATATATATATATATGTATGTATATATGTATATATGTATATATATACATTTTTTTGTCTTTTGCATTTGTAAGTTTGTGCAAGTGACTAGTCTTACCTAAGGCAAGGATTTTTTTTTTTTCTTTCTATATGCTAAAGAAATACTTATACACATTTTAATACTTCGTTGTTTTAACATACATACACAAGCAAGTAACATTGTATTGTAGCGAAACTAAAGAAATGAGTTCGCTTTCAAGTCTTTCTCTTCTTACAGATAACAAATCCCATCATTTCTTTTTCTCGCTTTTTACGTTTTATTTTTTTTAGACATTTTTCCCTTCAGTTAACTTGTTTAAATTTATTACAATAACTGCTACAAGCATTTCATTGATATATTATTTTTTCGGTTTTAAGAATTTTCACCGTCTCTTTAACTTTACATAACCTAACTTTTGTTGTATAACAAATCTTAACAAATTACTCATTAACTTCATATTATAAATATTTACAAAAAAAAAAAAAGTAAAAAAAAATGAACTTTATCATCATCATCATCATCATCATCATGAGCATGTTTTATTTTTATTCCCTACTTTTTCGCGTTGAGTTCTTGGTTTTCTTTTCTTTTCTTTTTTTTTTTGTAACTTTGTTCTCTCTCTCTCCCTTAATGGTTTTTATTTTATTTTAGTTTTTTTGTTGTTTTTTATAAATTAGTTACGCTAACAAAGCACGTAGCGCTTTCTTCTCTTAATGTTCGTGAAAGGTAAGAAAATAAAGTAAGCGAAAATTTCTTATAAACGCACGCAGTTGATAATATCCCAACTTACCGTCTTGCAGCAATATTTCATTATTAACGAGAGAACGGCTGGCAAATAAAAGTAGAAATTTGGTAGGGTGGCTAAATGAATATCCAAAGAAGATTGCATACTAAATAGCCGTGCAAAAGAAAATTATGCGACGCTGTTATAAAATTTATCAAAAAAAAAGAAAAAAAGAAAAAAACTATTTTGTGGCTCAAATTTTCATAAAATTTGCTTAAATAGCTTTAGCAAATATTTTTTACTTAATATTAAGCATTAGGTAAAAAAGATTCAAGATAAGACTTAATATGGTGATACAGCAGACAAGACAGTATGGCGGCGTTGAAAAAAACTGAACTTACATGTCTACACTTTTTCAATCCCACGTAAACTAGACGTAGAAGAAGTATCTTGCTTTCCCTAATTGAAAGTGCGCCAAGATCTATTAGATGCGTCCATGTATAATATTTTGGTCCGCGACTTCTACAAGTAAAAATGATAACGAAATGGGAAACACCAGTGCATATAAAGGCTGACCTTTCCCTACATAAGATAACGATCTTCCATTTAATACAACTGATTTATTCAACGTACATCGGTGCTGATCATGGAACCCCCAAAATTGCATTTTTCACATTCAATTTTGTTGTTGTTTGCTTTGAAGATATCTGCTGCCGAAATCCAGCAAACACATGCAGAAGCTTGTGGTGATGCTTTGGCTTAAAAATATTGATTTTGATGTCAATGACAAAAAACCGCCTGGAGGAACAAACATGTTCAAGGATCATGAATCGCATTGGCCGAAGACCCAGCGCAAACTCTCGAAGAACTTTCGAAGAGCTTAGCAGTTAACGAATCAACTGTTTCTAGACGTTCACATGCTATTCTTCTCAATAAGTGCCTTTTTCAAGTGAGAAAGCGGCCAAAATACTTGGAAACACCTAATAGATGAAAGACGAATGCGAGTTCCGAGTTGTACCGTACATCTATTAAAATCTTCCCACAAAGTTGTCTCAATTACAGGGAGATTGTTAGGGAAGGGAGTTCTTCGACGTTATACCGCGCGATAGGTCTTCCATTCTTTTAGCTTTCCCAGGTATAATTTCTCAATATATTGCTGCCGACGCGATTCCGAAATTCTTATATGACCTACCAAAACAAGAACATCGTGATGATGGGATTCCCAATTTTATCATGGAAAGTCCACTGTTTTCCCGACTATCACTGCATAGTGAAAAAGTCCTTTTTCTAAGAACAATTCCTCAATCAAGAAAAACGAGAGGATGTTGACTTACTTTACAGGTTCCCCACTACAAATTTTATCGAATATATATTTTATTTCGTCGAATCATGTGATACACGCATCGAATTTTTTTTCGTAGTTAACGATTTCAGACTTAAGTACTTCTTGGTGATATGGCGGATTACTTGATTGTCATTCACTCTCTCTAGGAAAGGGAGCTATGAACAATAACAGAGCGAGGATGTTTGACCTGTGACTGTGGCAAGATTAGTTCTAAACAATTTTAAGCAGTGACTTCGACTTCCGAACTATATAAAGAATTCGATCCGCCATTAAAGCATTTTGTATTTAAGGAAAAATTAAAATTAAAAAAAATAAGAAAAGCTTTTACGAGTTAGCATAACCCCGCACACCACTTTTTACGAAATTGCGTATCAAGCAATTGTCATATCCTCCACCATTTCTGGTGGTTATACCCTACACTGGCTATTGTAGTTAAGGATTTGCAATAGCATCGCTTTTTATTAAAGCAATCGCTTTACCATCAATTTTCAAAAGTATTTTACGACGTCTGTCCGTCAGTCTCTTTTTATTTGTTTGATATCTGCCTATGCGTACGTATACTCAACCTACACCTTGTGATTTTCGAGGTATATTGACGCAATTTGGTTCAATTTTTTCCGCGATCATCCTTCTGGCTTTGAAAATATGTAACTTCTCGACGATAGTCAAATGATAAATAATAATTTGGCATATTAAATGTATGCAGACAATTTGAAGGCACGATGGCCATGTTTTGAACCATCCCTTCCATAGAAATATATTTATATTTTTATTTATATTTTTCATATGCCACCAAAGAATAATTTGTAGTGTACTATGATGGGCACAAAATAAAACCTTGACGTGTAAACTTATTATTATGCTAAGCTCGGAGTTTATAGGTCTTGTTGCTGGACCCACTGCACTTCTAACAATGGTGTAAGCTGCTTTCGTCTGGTAGTAGCATATTAAATAATAATTGACTTTAACGCTAACTATTACATTTCAATTTCTTTTATAGATATTTTAGCTAGTTTTTCCTTCCTTAAGCAAGCTTTTCATTTATTACTGCATGTTCATATCTGCGAACGCGACCTTTTCTCAAGGTTATATTTCCATCCGCAACCAAGTTCGAGAAAGGAGTAAATGCTCTGAAGGAGGGTTTATAGCTCTTAGAAAAGTGCATCAGAGGCCTGGTAAAGTAAACATATTTTGGATTAATGTAGGATTTTGAATAAATTTTTGTTTTGTCCGCCTGTCCATCGATATTTGTGTTTGCTGCTGAGACTCCCGCGGTCTCAAAGATCAACGTGAAAGAAACACATTTGGCATTGTCGTTGATAACCACAGATTACGTGACACGGACGTACAGACAGACACGATCACGCACTAAAATTACCATTTACGCAAGATATGAAAATTAAACTAAAATTTCGATAAGGCATTTACCGAGACGCCTATAAATATGCTATAAAAAAACCTTCAAATATATTACGTATAAGAGGTGTTGAACAAACATTTTTCAAACAAGTGCTTAGATGGGTATTAAGCTAACCCTGAATCGAGTGAAAGTTATTCATTTCTTTTGAATAGGAAAAATGACTTCCATTTAAAGATTGAATAATACTTCGCCTGATATTCATTTTATAGTTAACAGATGCGAGTATTTTAAAACTCTCGTTAGCTTTTCAAATTATGTTTTGTTGCTGTAATATTTCATAAGCAAATAATTTGTTCAAATGCTCAACTTCGCAAAGATATCTTTACTCAGTTAACTGTTTACTCAGTCATTTTCATTTATTTTGTTTATTATAACTGCAGTTGGAGTCAATATGGCTGACTAATATAACGCTACACAAATACAGTTAAATTTCCATGCAGAAAGTTATTTGCATATTGAAACAGATATAATAGTAAGTAAAAATATCACTTACGAAATTAAACAGAAATGGAGGGGATCCTGCAATTGACACCACCCCCGTATTTGAAATTATGATTTGATTGCAAAGACACGTAAAGGTCGTGCAATAGCAATATAGTTGATTCTGAAATTCAGTTACGGTGACGTTAAGAAATTTGGTGTACACCTCCGTAAGGATTTTATCTCGCCATACGTTTAGGTTCGTAAGTTCTAGGATGAGTTAATATATCAAAATAATGATAAAAATGATTTCTATATGAAGTAATTTGCCTCAATATGAGAATGTGCCCTCTGGAATAGTTTCCAGACCCAGATAAATGTAAAAAAAGTTGAAAATTTTACCCATTTGGGCGACAATGTAAGTCAAAGGGCATCCCATCTTATACGTAACCTTTCTCTACTTAATTTCCAGTTACTACGCGTTGGAGAAGAATAAGTCATACATAGATTAATAAAAAACGAGTAAAAACATTATAGTTGGCCACGGGCTACTATTAAATAGAAATGGGAAGGAGGCGAAAAAGGGGTCTAATCCGAAACACATTCAATAGCATTCGTCCTTGGACAGGAAAAGGGGTTGGTATGCTAAATTTCACCGAAATATCTGAAAAATGGCTACCTGTAGGTTAAACACAACTATGGGCACGCATCACACGGAAAAAGGGCCAGACAATCCCTTTATGAATACATCGGAATAGCAAAAAGTGGGGCTTTCGTATGCTTACATATATACGCACAATCTTAATATATACTGCACTACAGTTCGTGTAGAGTCGCAGCAAAAATAATAAAATTAATGTCCCATACAGGTGGGAAAAGACAAAAAAGAGCTTGGAATTAGTGTAAAGCTACGCTCCTCGCAAACGCCTTTGGTTGAAATTCAAAAATTGGCGACTAATGCTCCAACTTGCCTGTCTTATTAAATTAACGGCGTTGCCGTCCATCTACGTTGGTGTCTGGTGCGTAGTTCATGCGATGGGAACATAACGGGATCACGAACCGAAAGACCTAAAGCCCTAAAGGAAGATCAGCAAGATTTGTGTTTGCATACGGCATTAGAAAAATATGATCCTTTCCGATCCTTTCTCGTTCATAATACCTATCATATATCCATCTGGCGTTAAACTTATAAAAACCTATATGTATGCATGTGAGAGTTATTCTGAGGACCCCTTAGCAGCGGCAATGTTTGGGTGCGCTGTAAATCAAATATGAACGTCTCATCTTTCCAGCAAACTGGGCAAGTGTTCCACTTACATGCGGTGTTAGATCCAAGTATTGTTTGCTATCAGCATCAATTGTCTTGTGAAATGTGTTAGCTTAGCCTCCCCTAAACTAAACCAAATTAAGATTTACTTATACTTACAGAGGGACTGAATTTAATTCTGATAATTTGTTTACATGAGGTTCTGGGAAAATTTGGTCGATTTTAGAAAAGTCAGCAGATACACAAATAGTTTCCCGAGAAGATTTTCAACTTTTTATGAGTAAGCAGTGCACGGTCCTATTGAGTAAGTCAGGGATTAAGATGGAGCGGATGGACTTTTTTTAATATATCACAAAAACCCAATGACAATTTCTTAAATTTGCGTCCACCTTCCACAAAGCGTTTCTTTCTTTGTCCTGTTTCAATGGTTGATAAATAAATCTTTCAGAGAACCACTTATTCCTGGCCGAAAATTTCTCAATTTGAGTGGTTTTGCTTTTTTTCAATTGCCTTCGAAGAGCAAAGACAAGGGAAATATTGTATACATGTAGAGCACATGTTCCTTAATGACTCAGTTTATTTATTGTTAGTTATGACAATAGAATATTAAACTGTAATTCAATCCTTCCAAGTAAAGCGGAAAGTCAATCTAAATGGATTTTAACTTCAGGTTTAATTCAAATTTAAATATTTTTTTGACAAATTGTCGAAATCAAATCTTTTGATCTTTGTGTAGGGCGGCGTTTTGTTAAGTGTTATAAATGTACAATTTTTCGTTTGTCACAAATGGCTTGATCAAGTTAATGCATCATGTTTCCTTGTCCCATTTAGTTTATGATATGTACACTCTGTCATTAACTGACTTAATATTGTTGGCTGTTCGCAGCATGCAGGATGAAGACATGATTGTGTGGTGAGACGTTCAACATTTTTGGCAAATACGACGCACACACCAAATACACTTACCATACCCACACCCTCGTCCACACGCAAACACACACGTACACATATATATATATATATGTACATATATATATATACGGAAACAGATACGTTGCATGAAAACATGTACACTTACGGCACGGTGTTCTCAAATGGTGTTGCACATTATAAATTTTAGTCATGTTTCTAATAACTTTGAATTAATCATCTTTTCCTGTGCGTTATGCCGTGTGTGCGTGTGTGTATGTATCGGCTTTCTTGTGTTTATACTTACGAAAATGTAAGAAGAGTAAGCGCACGTTATACCGTGTAAATGTATGTGTGTGTTTGTGCAACACTTGCACAGTTACGTTTCACATTTACAGAATTCTAATGAGGCTCCATACGGACTCCATTGTTGCTGGATATTAGATGGTAGTGTAGTCCTTTTTGTTTTTTTTTTTTTTGGGAAGGGTGTAGGTGAGCGTACAGATACGTGCGTGTATGCGTTTGTAAATGACAGATATTGTATTTCGCTGGGCAGGTATGTCGCGCAGTATGATTTTATTTTACAACTTCCTCTTTAGACTTTTAAGTATGTACGAGTGAACTTAGTGAAGACGTGGCAGTGGCGTTGCATTACAGAATGCGTGAAAATTATATGTAATCCACCAGCAATTTGTGGTTATTTCCTTGCGAATATTTTTTTCCATAGGTATGCAAACATTTTTGTTTTTTTTTTTTTTCTTTTTTTTTTGCTTCTTAATACCTATGAATTTTTATACCTGAACCAAGTTTTATTACTTTTTCAAGGTATCAGGTATAAGTCAGTTAATGCAAAAAATTTCAAATAAAATCTGTCAACCGCAGGAATACACTTTCAACATTACTGCTTAACCGGTCCAGAACAAATTGAAAGCAACTCGCGCAAATAGTCAGTCTATGGCTAAAAGTGAGAAACTTTTATGTTAAGATCAATGGTTATATAGATCATTTTTACAATCATTGAATCGCTTTTGGGGGAAAATTCAAGCCTAATTTTAGGACGGCACTAATCTTCTAAAGAAGTTTTGCTCTAGGAAACTGAGAAAAAGCAAGCGTTTCCGCTAAACGTTTTTTCTTCTCTTCTAAATAGAGCCAATCACTTATAGAATATTCCCTGTTGGTGTAACATGGTGGCGACTGTTTGAAAGATATGAGGAAAGAGAAAGATTTGGGGAGGCATTGCTTGCAGACTAGCGTGTGTGTACCCGAAAGATTAGCGTGATGCCTTTACCGGCTGAGCACTCACTATTGCTACAATCAAAGTGAATTTTGCTAGATTCTACATTCGAATCCGAGAATACTGAATTGGTAGTCGCGATCCTTACTTGCAGGGCTTCTTGAAACAATAAATATCTTTAAACATTTAACAAGCGGTAGAGATCGCCTTTGATAATGACATTCCGGCATCGTTCGTTGAAAACAAAACCGATAAAGTCAATATGTGTAGGCATTACGGACTAAGTTGCGATCCTAAATATCTGCATGTTGTTTAAGGCTACATGCTCGAGTTATTTGTGAAATCACAGCAAGCCAAATGCATACAGTGCTGCTGGGAGTTATTTAACCTCTAATGTGGTTTACCGATGTGCACTTCAAATTACATTGCACAAA
Organism: Glossina pallidipes; assembly: GCA_000688715.1. Taxonomy (NCBI): domain Eukaryota; kingdom Metazoa; phylum Arthropoda; class Insecta; order Diptera; family Glossinidae; genus Glossina; species Glossina pallidipes. The sequence continues at coordinate 914,742 of KK499869.1, read as the reverse complement.
GTGGTTGTTCGACAATTTATCCGTCTTTGTATTATTTGAAAGCCTGGGCGTATTTCCATCCCATCCAGGCCTAAAAAATTAATTTCGATTATAATTTAAACTGTCGTGTACGTCGGTACTCTATTCTTACCAGCTCACAAGGATATCTATTCTCTCCAAGAAACCCCTTACCCCCATTGTCGCACACACGTAAATGCGAATTCCCACTTTGGGCTTGTAAGAGTGTATAAGTATATTATTTCATCATTTAATATCAGACCATCATGATACATTATAATCATGAAAGAAGTAAAAAGAAAAAAAGTGATGTCCAACTTTAAGAGGATTTCATAATTGCAACTATTGCTAATTAGAAAGCTACATCCTTGAGTTGATATGAAAGGTAATGTTCGTGCATTTCACTTGTTGTAATGAAACTTTGCTTGCACTGAAATTCTGTTATTGGAGGTCATTTCAAAATGTACATTGTGTGATGTTTTGTCAAGAGAAGGCTAAACTTAAAAAAACGCACATTTTCTCCCCTTGAAAGGATGTATGATAGTATGATTTTCACTTAAAACTTTACACAATTAAAACGTAATCCTAGTATTCACCGTTAACCAGCCGAAGAGAGTTGCGAGGAGAAGAGCATTAATCTTTAGAATTTTATTTTATTCATTTATATATAGAGCAATAAACGCAAAGCAAAAGTGTAGTCCGCTATTAGGCTATTAATTATTTATTTATTTTTAAACGACGGATGACATAAGGAGGCTGAGCTCAATTGATTAATAATACGTCGGTCGATAATAGTGAGGACGAACTAAGCAAAATTCAACTTCATTCATCAAGAAAGATATAGTCAGCTCAACATTTCTCCAACATTTCGTTGCGTGTTATACCCACAAACGAAGGATGGATGTACACTCATTTTGGCATCATTTTTACAATATCCAAAAGAAGGTTCAAGAACCCCATAGCGTGTATATATTGTTGATCAGCTTATAATTCTCAATCAGTTTAGCCATTTTGTGTGTAATTTTTGACATGCACACCATTAGGGGGTACTCTCCCCGCAAATATTTAGACATTGATCTCAAATTTCGACAGAAAGATTGGAAGATCTTGCAAGCAGATTGGCATTGAAAATGGACCAAATCGGTCAACGGCACACCTGCAGGAAACAATAAAAATAATGTAAAAGTAAAAATGGAAAAACTCTGCCACGCCCGCACAAGTTTATAAATGATGAAATTTAATTTTTTTTTTTTTTTGACACAATGCGACAAAGTACGAATATTACTGGACAACACATCGTATGAAATTTTGTTTTAAAGATAATGATAATCTGTGCGTCAGTCTGATTCAGTCAGTCAGATTTCATTAATAAGCTAACAAGAGAGTGACACTTGCTTTAGGTCAATAAAAGACTGTGGCGTACGTACGTGCGTGGGCTTGGATCCCAATATCATGTATTTATGTTATTAAAAATTATGCAAAGTTAAAGCCTTCATTTGAAGGCCTAGTACGATGGCGTCAACAAAACAAAACGTGGTAATAAAAAGATAAAGGGTACAAATAAATAGTCATAGTTTAGTCGATTGCAATTATGTGAGTGCACAAAAAAATGTTGACATTTTTTCAGTTGTGACTCATTTGAAATTGCGTACGAAATGCGTTTCTTGCTAAGCAGACAAACGGTCACCAGCTTTAGTAGATTGCTTTTGTAGATTATTGAATAAAACGCTTTTGAGGCAAATTATATTTTGAATGTCCTTCGTTACTAAGCCAATCGCAATATATTGATGAAAGTTTAAAACAACCAAGCAAGCTATGCACCTTGCAAGCTATGAGTGACAAATAAGCGAATCGAAAATATTCTGTCATAGGATGAATCATAGGATAAGGAAATGCAATAACGCTCTTAAGGTTAATATTTTTCCATGGTTATGACAAATCGATTAGAAAAACTTTGAGCATCAGCAATAGCCTCTGAACCGATGATGAAAATGATATGCTCATGTATCGAATCACATATTTTTGGTGTGAAAAGCAAAAAACAGCAGGAATTTTTTAGCGACTAATTAAACACAGAAGCAAATAAAAAATCCTTGCTTCCCAATCACCATAATCACCAAAGTGAAAGCAAAGTGTGCCTATATCATCTGTACGTACATCTACGTTAACATATTAACAAGAGTGGGAAAAATTAAAACGTTGCCGTATACTTATAGGGTACTTGTGTGAATTGTCACTTGATTACGCAGAAATTCAAAAACACGAAGCAAACTAAAATACAAGCAAATCACAACAACAATTTAACAGCGAGAAAAGCCATATTAAATGGTGGCGCAAGCAAAAAGGAAAAAAAAGAAAGAAACCAACAAAAAAAACTGGAAAAAAAAGTGCTGCATACAACCGGTTAGTGTTGCTGCCGCTGTAATTTTTTTTTTTTTTGCGCCCCTATCTTGTGCTGAGATGGTTTGTTATTTCTCTTTGCCTGGAGCCAGCCACAAGAAAGCGGAAACGGATGTTGGTTTTTTAGTTGGTGGCTAAGTTGAATGTCGTCGTCGTTGTAAAAGCTGCTTTTATATACATACGTCAACTGTTCAGATCAGGCAGCCTGTTGTTGTTAACTGGAAATAAGTAAATAAAACAATAATTAACTAATTTAAATTCAAACCGCACAACAAGTGCTTCATATTGACGATGTTGTTGTTATTGTTCGCGTTGCGTTCTTTTTTCTCTATTTTTTTTTTTTTTTTTTGCTCTTCAAGCTCTCATTTTCAGAATAAATGGCGGTTTATGAAGTTTTTGTTATATCTTTTTGAAAAGTTTTTTATCTAAAAACAACCAACAAAATAAATGCTATTAAATTTATTTCAACTGAAATTTAAAAAGACATTATTGCATAGCGTCCGCCACCACCCATGCTACGGTGCTAGCAATGGGAAATATAATTTTCTACAAAAGCTATAGACAAAGGAAAATATTTGACATTTTTATACTCGCCACCAAAGCAAGAAGCAAGTTTGTTATTCTCGCCGATTAAGCTATCCGTCCATCTGTCTTTTCGTTTTTCTTGAGTCGTACAATTTTACATCTAAGATGAAAACTCGATCTTCACGTTCTTTACATTGACAGGACATTTTATATTCTGGGTACTTGAAGGAAGGCGTGATCTGCAAATAAAAATTTAAGATTTACAGAAAATATGAAATTGAAATCGTTATTAAAATAAAAATTATTAGGACTTGCAAGGGCTGTTTTCGCATTAATTTAGTGAGAAGTGTGCACCTAATACAGAAATTTGCAATTTTTCTGAGGCATTAACTACACAACGTTCACTCTCGGTGACCTTAAAGCAAAAATATTCCCTTGCACAGACTCCGCTCGGTCTGTTCGTTGACTTTTCTTTTGTAATTTTGTTCTGTCGATCGCGGGGGATCCAAAGTCCAAGGAAAGCTGAAATTATGATTTCCCACATTTTATGTATACGCACATACATAGGGAAGGCGAGCTCGCATATTTTCGGAGTTTTTTACGGAAAAGTACAAAATGGCTATGAGGACTTGAAAGGGAAGAACGCCCCAAGCAAAGGCAGAATTTCAATTTCCAAAATAGTTCTTGCTTTGTTTGCAGAACCGATTGTGCACAATTTTTAAGTTAACGCTTAGTTATTCGCCAAGAGGGAAAAGTGTATGGAAATTTAATAAAGAAGACGAACTTAATTTTTGCTGTGACTTTGTCAATGTACGCATAGACTCGACGATTCAAAATGCAAATAGTATTCCGATACTTGAAATTAGTCCGTAGAGTGTCTAGGAAAAGACCTGTGTTCTTATCGCTCTGGATCTAACAAAAGCATTTGACAGAGTCCCATACACAAAGCTTATTATCAAATTATGCGATAAACTCAGTTTTCTCGAAGTGCTTGTATGGTTATCTGGTCATATATTTCGGATCGTGAACAGTTTCTGTGAATGACTCTGACTCTTTCCTTACTGAGACTATAATTCGTATTCGTTCGAGAACAATTTTATAGAGTCTTCAGCAATGGATAATAGACAATATGCCTTGAATTAACTCGGAAAAGCCTTATCTTCAATGCTCCTCGTGTTAAGCCATTCAACCTCAATACAAACATAACTGGGCATTCCATTGACCTTGTAGTTTCAATGCAATATCTTGATGTAACCCTTGATCGCATATGCAACTTTGGTCCCCACATTGACAACGTCTCTGCTGAAATTTTTATTAAGAAACTGTGCAGACTGTTCACATATATCTGCCTATACAGGTTGAATGTATCGTTGCGCGTTTGCTCCTCATGATGTATGCTGACTATTTTATTGAACTCTGTTGTCCAAGGCGGAACTTAGAGACAAGCTTCAAAGTATTGTTAACCATATAACTCGCTTTGTTTTTAACGAGAAACTTAGAGATCACATTTCCTTCTTCGTTCACGCATTTTTAAAATGTTCCTTTCCCGATTACCTAGAATTCAGGTTGCATATCTATGTGAAACAAAACCATTCAATCGCGATCCACAAGTCCTTTTTAATCTCTAGATTGAATAGAAACCTTTCCATATTAAGACCAAGTTTTTCCTAGTCATCAACCAAACGGTCTTTAACTATTCGCATTGCTAGGCATTCGAATGCCTCACCGCTGAACCTGAAATCTTTTGCTGAGTTTATAGAGCAAGATGATTATACTTGCGTCTAGCTGACTTGTATACTATATAACTAAGTAATCGGCCTATGGCTTTATAGTCACTTAATAAATGGAGAAATGAAACGATTTGTAATGAACACAGCAGATAGCCAACGGAAGAGGAGACTTGGCATTCATTAAAACATGCAAAAAAGGATCAATTAGAGTAGCAGTCATCTTAATGCATAAAGAACGGATGATAGGTACCGCCAACAGTGGACTTTACTGAGAATAAAAGAATTTTGACATTTAACTCGTAATTATTGTCCTTTCTTGCTTAATGGTACGCTTCGATATGGGGATAATTAAGAAGCTTGTGTAGCAAGAACTATAAAAAAAGTAGAGATTCCTATAGACGTATTCTGAACAATGTCTCACCTGAGCCGTCCAAGGCACATTTCTTTCTTTCTTGGTTTGGCTTAACAGCCTTGCTTTGTAACAAAGTTGGTATTGAACTGTTTCGTTTTTGTGACAATTCCATCCCATAGCTTTGTTCAAACGTTTTTCAATGGTTATGGTATGTATTGCAATGCTTCCTAAGTGCCATCTGGTTGTGTATAAATAATGTGTGTACAGCTTTACTTCAACTTTTTGACCCCTTTAACTTGCGTTTGCTTTGAAATGTCAAAATATTTTAACGCGACTGGTACTAATCGTTAAAAAAAAGATCTTCAAGCACTAGTGTAAAGCGATTTGAACAGTTTTCAAATATTCACTCAAGAAATCAGATAATAATGCTTTCACATTGAAGGTGATTTTTCAGAGATTTTTCATTTCCAGGAGTTTTAATTAAAATCTAACAAAACGTATCCGACGAAATCGAGAAAAAATTCTAAATTCAGTTAAAAATAAAACTTTTTGCTTTTGTGATAAATGAATGGTCGGTCGATAATGCTGCAAGTTCGCTTCTTCCTTTACTATTGCATTTGCTAATCTTTGCAGCTGGCAGTGGGGATAGAAACATAGGAACATAGGAACATAGGAACAGCACCAGGGTGGGTAAACTTTTCTGGATCTATTTAGAATTCGACAAGAATATGTATTCTTCACATGGTTTCTCAAGTTTCGCTCCGGATGTTGCAAAAGTTTTGACGAAAAAAATATATGCATTCGACGTTCTAGGACGAACTTAACATAGAAGTTGCCCGTATGAAGGGAAAGAAAGTTAAATTAGTACTAGAAACAGGTGACGTCTAAGTCCAATTGCAGGAGCAGACAGAAGCACAAGTTGTTTGGCCCTTGTATTGCCAAAATATCTTTTTCATTTTTCGCTCTTCATCATATCCATGTTTCTGTGTGAAGGCCGAAATTAGTCAGTGATTTGAACACAAGGTAAACACCAATGAGTTCAACAGAAATGCTGAGTCTGCGTAAACGTACCGTAATTAGATCACGAATCCTAGGGAGAATATGCTCAAGAATGAGGCAATTGTTTCAACTATGCTACCGCAACTCTTCAGCCACCTTGACATGGAACATCTGATTAGTTAGTAGTTTACTTAATAAATCGAAATCTTTGAAATCACACTTACTTTCGTCTGATTGCTGTTAGATTTAATTATGTGCTGTTAGAGCAATTCATTTATACGATTTTTCACTTACTTTCATAAACTTTTAATTACAAAATTTTACACCTCTTTCTTGAGTCTAGAAAAAACAAAAAAAAAAAACAGAAAAAAGGACAGGGAAATAGAGAGCAAGACCAACGTTAGTCTTAACTGATTTTTCACAAATTTGATTAAATTCAATAAAAACTTGAAAGAAAAAAAAAAAATGAAAAGAAAATAAAATAATAAAATAAGAAAAATATAATGAAAGTACAACCTTATGCATAATAATCATAGAAAAGCAAAGAAAAAAGGAGAAGTGGTGAAAATAATGCTGTTGTGTTATATTTTCATTATGACTGCCTTTGATAATTTTTGTAATCCGTGAAATATTGTGTCAGAATTTCATCACTAAAAAATTCAAGACAACACTTACAGACGCACATACAGTGAACACGCACACACACAGATATAAATCGTAATTTGAAGAAGTGATGACGAGTATCGTGGAAAAAGAAACTAAACTAAAGCAGCAGAAGTAGATGCTGAAAAAGAAAAATATCACAGTTAATACAATTTCACTCATGACAAAATGCGGAAGTATGGCGGAAGTTAAGGCAAAAGCATTCGCATCATCATCATCGTCATGAGCAGCAGCAGCAGCACCATCAAATTCTTCTTATTCTTACTGAAGGAATTTTTTCTGTTGATGTCATCGCGCTTACTCCTCCACTCCTATAAACATTCATTCGACAGCATCGCTTGTGCCGCCCGGGCCTGCAGTAGAAAACGACATCACTTTTACTTACTTACTCTCTCTCTCTCGCTCTCTCTCTCTTTCTCTCTCCTTTTCTCATTCTCTTTCGCAATTTTCACATTGACATTACAAGTCAAACCTACTCGTTCGTTCATTTTAAGACAACCAAGTCGGATAATAGGAAAAAAAAATAAATAAATAAAAAAAATAAAAAAAAAAATTAAAGAAAAATATCTATGCACCGTTAAAGTGGTTAGAGGATACCTTAAAAAAGTGTATATTCATTATGATGAGGATGAGCGCAGTACAACGCAGTACAAAACACTTAAACGCCACTTGAACATTAAAAAATCGTGACAATAATTTTACACCGACGACACACAGTTTTGTTGGTTGTTAATGTTTTCTCGTTGTTGCTGTTATTTCGGTTGTTCGGTTGTATAAATGTGTGTGTATGTGTGTGTGTGCATGAAATTGTTGATGTCGCTGTTATTTTCATTGTTACTTTGACATTTGTGTCAAATCAACTTGTTTTCAACTCTTTCGAAATTATTCATTGCTATCATTGTTACCTTTTTGGCGTGGAAATCGAAACTCAGGTACATACAACGTAAACGCAATGATGCTCCATATTTTTTATTTATTTGTTTTTTTTTTTGCTTTTGCTTTTTTAATATTTGAAGGATTTATTAAGTTTATCGCTCTGTTCGTGGAAGCTGACAGTGCAGTCCTCAGAGATCCGTGTAAATGTGTGCACCTTATAGCGAGTGTGCATTTTTTCGCTATTTCAACTTTAATCGTTTGTCGGCGTATATTCTGCTACCTAGTGAAATAACAATCGAAATTTTAGGTTTTTTTCCTAATTTTGGTTCTGCTCTCTTCAAGACAAAATAGAAAAATTCGAAATATGTAGTTAAAATTTGGGACCTGTCCACAAAGGCATTGGTTGTTACTCTTAAAGACGAATATTAGATTGAAACTTAGGTGGCTAAATATTTTCGTGTTAGTTCGCTAAGCGGGGCAGGTTTAGATAGCTTCACGAAAGATTTATGGGAAGTTTTAGGTTAATACCTTCTAAAGGCTGCACGCTTTATTGTCTGGTATGGATGCGTTTGTAAGCCGGTCGCGTTGCGAAAATAGGAAGACGCGCTGGAACCATACGGTGCTTTAAAAATGTATACGTTTTCGATGCGTGTGCAAACTGAAAAACTCTCTGCAGCGACCACTAAACTGTTACACTATTGCACTTACTATGGTGTTGACCTATTTTAGATAAAGCATTTGAATTTGAAGATGTTTGATGCTTTCCTCAGCAGACAAATAGTAGGCGCGGAGCTTCTTTGCAATTTCAAAGTGATTATAAGCAAAATATGAGGAAAATATCATTCTCATCTCTCAGATTTTCTTTGACACTGGAATTTCCGGAACGCAATTTGGCAAAACTGAATATTTATAACTTCACTTGTCACCCAAGTTTTTACAAGCAACCGATGCAGTACTTTCTTCCTGGATCTCATGCCATAAATGCACTCTATCCACTGCATTTTATTCATTGTACCCTTCGTAACAAGCTGGTGAAGAGTATTGAAAGTACTCTTATAACTCTGCTCTTATACTTCCACCTGCTTACCTCGAGCCAACATCTAAAACTACTTGCAGGTATCAAAGTACGACAGAACTTTTTGTCCAACGTATTATAATTTTAGCCTTCGATATGGAATTATAAGAGAAAGGGACATGGGGGGGAAGGGGGGAGGAACGCAAAAGTATGTTCTCGTTGTCGTATAAAGATTAGTATTTAATAAGAGCTTTCATACGCGATATGGTTTCAAGCAATTGCATCTAAATTTTTGCAAACCTGCTTAGGACCACAAATTACTGATATTTTACACCGATTTCTATACCGATTTCTTCAACCCGGACAGGAACTCATAGTAGGGATGGTCCGATTCAATACATTTCCATTGAGGCCCGTGCCTAGCTCAAAATGTGGGAGTGTGGTAAATTTCACGCAAATATCTCGATAGCTGTGACCTTTTAGTTGAAGGAGAAGATACCTAGACGAACGCTAGAAAAATAAAGTGGCGCTTCCGATTCAAAAAACGATTCTTAATCGGTGATTTAATGAATTGTACTTGTATCCGAAGACCTTCTGGGTGCTACTTATCCAAAAGTCGCATATGGTATTCAAAAAAAACAAAGAACATGGAATGGATTCATACACCTAACTGTCGGTCTCACTGCTGAAATCCCTATCATGGCCTGAGTACACTGCGTTTATACGGAAATTTATTCAAAAATTTTTCTTATTTACACACATCGGATTAAGCTCAAAAGCTTAATAAATTCTCTGAAATGCATAAAGCCCTTAGCGGGATACTTATTAATACCGGGATTATTGTTATTTGAATATATGACCGCATATAGTATTTTATAGTGCTATTAAACTTTCTCTGTAATACCTGGTGTTCAGACCAGTTTTTTCAACCTTTTCAAAAAAGAAAGGGCTTGTTTTTGTTTTTTCTTTTTTCATGCCATATCTTCCTCTTGTTTTGTTCGCTATAAAAAAAACGAAAGCAAGATTTACTGCGCTCATCAAAGACGACTATGCCTTGTTGAAGACTCAAGCAATCAGATATTATGTCTGTACTACAGGAAGTCTTGCCTTCTCTTCGGTTCTTGCGGTTTCCAGCCTCATGCGCGAGTGGAGGTTGGCTGTGCATCATTCATAATTCCTTCCCCATTAAACACACACCATAACAATGGTTATGGTCTTTTTCCATAGAGCGGGGAGTATTCTTTGCTTTAGCTGCAATATTTTGCCACTTTCATCACATGTCAGTTTTCATCATTTATGGCTCGAGAACGTTATATTTATTACTTTATTTTTTATAGCGACCTTCCCGCCAATGTTTCAGCCGAGCTTGCTCGACGATATACATCTCGTTGGCATGTTTCATTTTCGCTTCAATACTGTTTGGCCTTCTGCCGTTGTAAATGCTGAGAAAGAGATTAAAGATAAAACTGAGCCGAAAGTCTTGGTTGCTTGCACATTCTAGTTTTCATAACCCGCACTACTTGTAGTGCAGAGTATATAAAGTTTGTGCGGACGTACGCGACACCCAGATCCACCTTTCATTTATACCAATCGATTCAAAAACAATTTGTAAATGAATTTTTGAAATATTTTGATGAAATTTGCTGCACTAACGTACTTTGATGCAAGGATGAACACCATTGAATATGATGCAACCACTTATACGCCAAAAAGGACTTGTTAAAGGAAATGTTAATATTTTATTTGACATAAAAATTAAGTGGACAAATTTGAACCACATATGTGCATTTTCCGGACACCAGTCCGTATATAATTTCACATGAATATTAGGCGCTTCAGAAAAGGGTTTAATTTTTAATATTTTGTGATGAAAAAAAATTAATGGTAGGGAATTTGGACCACATAGGTCCATTTTTTTTAGATCCTCAAACAAACGGGGGTTGTCATATAAGCGAGCCTTATATGGTAGAATTTGAAAAATGACGGCATATTTAAGAAGTAAGCTCAGATCCTCTAATATGCGGGTTTTCATGAAAAGTATGCAGAGGCATGTAAATAACTTATAGTTTCCAGTCTATTATTATCGAAACTAAGTTAAAAGGTGTAGCGTATCCAATGGTCGGCCTTAGTTTTTAATACCTAAAGTATATTTCTCTGGTCTAAATAAATTACAATAAAATAATAAACTATCCGAGAATTCATACAGAATCGAATGTAATCAGTTTAGGCATAAGTCTGTAGTAAATTTCCGACAGATGTCCGTGGTTGTATGTCCCTTGGCATCCAAATAAGCGAAATGGAGGCTGGACTTTGTACCAATATTTGAAGCATATTTACGTAACGTATACGAAATCTAATTTCGTTATATCCTACACTACATGTGTGTGTAAGGGTATATTAACTTTGCGCGAATGTACGCGACAGCTAGAAGGACCGAACTAAGCTTGCCAGTTTGTCTGTTCGTTTTTTTTTTGTGTTCAACCTGCAGGCAGCAATTTTTGATGAAACGATGATCACTTCTTATTATTTTTAAACGGTGACGTAGCTTATTTAATGTGGCGACATGGTTCACCATAGTCTTTTTACTTGCTTTAAATATCAAAGAGAACGAGCTATGAACTTGGTGTTTTATTTCCTATAAGCGCAGTGTCGGGTACGAGGAGAATGGACAATTCGTATGAAGCATGCTGCTTACGAGCGAATATTCAATAAAATAGGATTTTCATCGACCTCAACTAGTGTGCTCGTGAAGCATAAAAATCGAAATAGAATTCCGATAGAAGAGAAAAACTGGTTTCTTGCAGGTCTTATAACTTTCGAGACATTGCGTGTTTAAAATATATATCATATCCACTACCAGTTTGAGTTCACCTCGTAATCTGTTCCATAGATCCCATGTACATATGTTACCAATATTCAGTTTCATTTCTTAAATAAATTTATTTTTGAAAACAATTTCAAAAAGGTTTTCTTTCTCTCCTCTCATGCGCCAGCAAGATTGTTGGCATAAACCTGCATTTAAATTGAACTTGACTTCGGATTCCGTGTAACATTTCGTAATTTTAATTTTTTATTTAAAAAAAAAAAAAAAAAAAAAAAGAATTCGAATGTTTTCACCGCAGCACTCACTCTATATATTATTTAATTATAATACGAGTATTTTTTGCGCAGTAGTTTTCTCTTTCCGTTTTCCTATAAAACTGAATGCATTTACTCTTTGAAAGGCAAATGCAACTAATTGACCAATATTCTGACGATAGTTGTTAAAAAATTTTGTTAAGTAAAATTTGTATAAAGCAACTCACATACGTTATATAAATTTTGAAATTAGTTTAATAAACTTCATTTATTTATTTATAGCAAACTTGCGGTTACATATATATATATATATATATATATGTATGTATATAAATTGGAATATTTAAATGGATTTCCTTCCTTGTGTGTACATGCAAGTGTATGTGCGTGGTATATGAAACTTCCTGTACACTGTAGAGCTAATGAAAACTGTTTAGTTACACGCTCTTTCAATGGTTTACAGTTCTCTTGCAAAATTATCTTGCAGGTGAGCCAAAGAGATGCAGCATGAGCAGAGAAAGAGAGCATGAGAAACAGGGAGCGAGAGAGAGAGAGAGAGAGAGTAAGAGAGAGAGTTCTTATAGTTCCTATTGATATGCTTAGTGGTGGAATAGGGTTTAGAGAGTACAAGAGTATAATCTATTAAAGTCCTATTGAGCACTGAACGATGAAAGCAATCAAAGTATTGAATAATTGAATATAAAACTCTCTTAAATAAGAATCGCTTAAAGGAAATGAAATCACTTATAAGAAGAAAGTTTTCGGTTTTACCGTTTTCTTAATTAGATATGTTATTCATTCAATTCATATAACCACTACATATACAATTAAGATAATAAGAAGTAATAAGAACATCAAATTTTTATAAACTTTTGATTTGATTTCTCTGTCTATTTTTGCTAGCACCAACTAACAAAAAATACTGGTTAATATTTCAGAACTCTCTTTGTATGCCCAAGAGATGTTGTCGTGTTCGTCCGTAATGGTGGAGTGGTAGAATCGAGTACCAGTGTCTCTTCACTGCTTTCATATTATTTTATGCAGACTTTACTTACGCTTATTGCCGTAAATACTTGTTGTTGTTGTTGGTTTTCCTGTTATTGTTGTTCCTTCACCATTTAATGTTGTGTATGCTCTCTATCTCTCTCGCCTTCGTGTTCTTTATTTTTAATATTTTTTTTTTTTTTTTTTTTTTTTACTTCTACGTTTTCAACACTACCATATTGTGCTTTTCTTGTTATTGTTGTAGTTTCTGTTTTAGTCAGAATATATTCATCGTTCGTCTGACTACACATGTATGGCTTTTTCTTGTTGGTTTCGTATGTTTATTCTGCAATTCATATTGGAGCCCCTCACATATACACGACGAAGGCATTTATAACCCCACTAGCATTGTTGTAAGTGTATAGTAAAATCGAAATTTACGTACATAAGTACGTACGAGACGAGAATGCAACCAACCAACTACTATTGCGACTATACTACATTGTTGTGCAATATGTATGTTTGAGTGTTTATATATGTATTCTCTGCTAAATAATTATGTGTTTGTGTGCGACACGAACTCTATACATATGCATACACATAAGTGTTGTATTTTGTACTTGCTTGCCGAACATTCAGAAGAACGTTCTTTTAACCAGCCATAGGCAAACAGTCAGTCTAATAGCGACAATCTATATGAACGGTCGAACGGTCGCGCTTTTACGCTATTAAATCAATTTCCCGCTGCTATATATTTTTTAAATACACACAAAAAAATATTATCAAAAAAAAAAAAAAAAAAAAAAAAAAAATAAATAAAAAAAAAACCAGTTAATAGAAAGAATGCATTACGTTATCGCCTGCCTACCTTTTTAAATTATCAACATATGCCTAAACAATTACACGTACAAACGCCATATGCCATACGCGAAACTTGCTCTAATGTGGTGTAATTGCTAAACATATTGTTAAAAGTCTTCTTTCGGTATATATAGTTTCTTCTTCGGTTCTCAAAGCTAAATGTAACTCGCGAGCAGCTTCAATCATACGTTGCATGTGAAAAAAATATTAATTTTTTTTTTATAATATCAGTAACAACAACAACAACAACAACAACTACCAATTATTTGGAACGTATTTTCGGGTATTTATAAATTGTTTCATATTTATATATATATATAAATATAAATATATATATACATATGTATATAAATATAAATATATATATATGTATATATATATATTTATATATATATATATATATTTATAAAAGTGTGTGTATATATGTATGTATATTATCAAAAGTATGCGTGTGCGATCGTTATTAGTGGTGTTGTGCTTCTGCTGTTTGTGCCGGTTTATTAAAGTTTAGCGTTTTAGCGTAAGAGAAAGAAAAACCAATCTAAAGAAAATAAAAACAAACATTTACGTTTTATATGTCATCACTGATTAAACGATTAAACCTCGCTTCGTGGTAACAAACTAATTCCGAAATATTTGAACAAGTTAATTGAAGTGTGTAAAAAGCAAAACATCAAACTCTTTAACCTTTCCCTTCCCTTCCCTTCCCGTCCCATCCACCGTATGCATACAACACCGATATTATGAGCCATTCATTTATTCATTTATTTATTCACCCACTTACTGCTCACTCTCCGACACTTACCAAAGCGAAATAAAAACCAAACAAGTTATATAAAACTGTTAAAAACAAAATCCTGTTATTAAGTGGCTTACTTTAATGATCCCTTTCTCTCACTCTCTCACGCATTCACCTATTAAAGCTATTAATTCTCATCATACCTCTCTCTCTATCTCTATCTCTCTCTCTCTCTCTTTCCCTCTCACTCTCTTTCTCACTCTCTTTCCTAGTCCCGACTCATTCGCATGTACTTTCACACCAGTATGTGTTTGTATTTGTATGTTTGTTCATTTCGGCATTTTGAGTTGTCTAATTAAATTAGTCTTTACAGACTTGCGTGTGTGTGTGCGTGTGTGTATGTGCCTGTATGAGTATTTAGACTGTAATTGAGAGCAAAATATAGAAAAAAAAAAACACAAAAAAACAGAAAATATACAAAATATGAATAGGAAAACATTCTTAAAATGAAATCAAAATATTTATGTCCGGGCGTTAATAAAAATAAAAAAATAAATCTGAATTCGTATAAAAATCTCGAAACACATGAAAAGTGTGGTGGAACTAGAAAAATCTATAAGCACAGAGTAGCGTTGACTTTGTAAAATACACATACTTCTACTATGGCTGTATATGCTGTATGTGTACTGCTCATAGATTGTTTGTCTGCATATATAGATAGATTTTCTCCGTAAAAATTATTAGAAAATTTCTTTGAAATATTTTTAGAATGAAAACAAAAAGCAAAAAAACAAAAAGAATAAAGAAAACTATAACAACTTTGTGTAGCATTATATAGAACATTTTACTAAACGCTTTACACATGGCAAAGATGAATTTTCCATCTTTTTATTCATTACGTATTAGGTTAGAAGCCCTAAAGCGTTCTTTACTTTCTATTTTATATAACCGTGTCATCACGATGGTCTCACGAGCGATATTCGAGCATATATTTCAATTTAAAAGGATTCACAGGAGAACTTAACCTTAAAAATATAACTGTTCTTAGATTTTTCGTAAAAATGAAAAAAGAGTGAGACCATAAATAGCTGAAAACACGTCAGTCTCTTTAGACTAATAGTGTGATGTGATCCTACCTAAGTTGAACAAAAATCAATTTTAGTTTTATTCGATTGTCTGTACGATCATCGACAGCATTGGATATTTCGTTCCTCATGTAATTTTTTAGTTCCTTATCAATTGAGTACGCGGGTGGTTCGTTTGGGAAACCTTCTCGTATAGGTTTTCATAGCCTAAGTGATATTTTCGAAAATGCCACACTTTCGCTGCACAGTTTTAATATATTTAAGATTAAAATTGTCACAGTATATGGACATATGGACGGCCACTTAAGTGCACGCCCTTAAACAAGGGGAACTGAGTGTTTCCATAAAGCAGGGGATAAAACATTACTTGAATTGCACTTGATTTTCCAACACCATGAGACATAGGCTTCGTTCGATCTGCAAGATAGTTTCTTTCTTCAAACTCGTTCGCTAAACGGCAAATTTTGTAAGCTCTCACATTTTATGAGACAGTCAAAGCAAAAAGGAGTTTGTGACTTTTTTAATACCGAGTTATTTTTTTTAACCATGCACTTCATTCACTACTCCACGCCTGCAAAGGAGTACAAAATTTTACAAAAATATATCGCTTTTAATGGAAGCTTTTTACTCAATTCAATATTTTCAATATTTTATTTATTACCTGCATACTCGACAGTTAGACTGTCAAAACCCATGTCCAAGGATGTTTTTGAAATTTTTTACTTCAATTTAATTTCCAATTGGAAAACATTTGCAAAGATAGAAGATCTCACTTGGTTATGATTGATACGACAGTCGTGTCTGTAGCGCATACAAACACGATCCGCCAGTATTCGTTCTCTTTCAAATCCTAACTGGCAAAGTGTCAATTCACGGGAAAAAAACTCAAAAAATCCTAAAGTGCTTGTGAAAGCCTCTTTTCAAATCTTTATAGCAAAAAGTTAACTAAGTTCCTATGCGGTATAATACTTTAAAAATTATTAGAATAATGGAACATAAATTTTTTTTAACAGATCTTTCCGGTAAATCGAGGTGGATTAGTCTCTTCACTATATTTATTTCCTTCAAAAAGTGTTCTTTCTGCGAAATGTTTGTCTGCCTGCGTTGTCGGTAAACCTCTCAGTCGTAAGACTTTTGAGAAAGTGAAAGTTGACTTTAACAATGTATGTGTTTTTAATGTTGAAAGATCGGTTTAGAAAATGGTCACGGTCTCCAATACTTCAGTTATTTAAATCGCTTTGAAATTTTTTTTTCTTTTTATAAATTTCAACTTAATGAATATTTGAATTGGAAGTGTTTGTTAAGGCCGGAGAAAGCTATGTATTGGCAAGAAAAAAAATCTTGAGATTTGTCTTTTTGTATCTAAATAAAGAGGGACATTGTGGTATAAACTTTCACTGCAAATCGATTCGTAAATTTATTTATTTTAAAAATATCCTTAAGTTTGAATAAAGGGCGTTTCATGTTCTATTCCTAAAACCCGATTAAATCCAGATTCTTCTTGTCATTCATACTACAACAGCGTCATCAAGCGGCCGGAATATTTAGATCGATTAATGTGGGAATTTATTCGGATGTGATCTTAAAGCAAACAATTTAAGACGATTTTAATTATTCCTGAATGGAAGTTAAGAAAAAACTTTCTTAACAAAAAGTAAAATCCAAAAAAAATTTTAAAAAATTAAAAAATTTTTTCAAACAAAACGTTCTTGAAAAAAAAATTTTTTTTATGAAGCTGCATGCTATGTCATCTTATTCGTCAAGATTGCTGTTAAAATCAAAGTGAGTGAAAACCAAAAAACATTTCTTATTAATTGTAATAATTTATCAGTTTGCTTTCAACAATACTTAGCAGGAGAAAGAAAGAATTAAATTACCAGAGATACAAATCTGAATGCGTTCTTGTTTTATTTCAAATTTTAGTTGTCTAAAATCTTGTTAGCTAAACAAAGTTAGGTCAGTATTTGAAGCAAAAGGGCTGCTTCCGTTTTACTTACTCGAAAAATGCCAGAGTAAACTTAGATATAAGAATAAAATATCGACTTTTTTTTTGGGAAGAATATGGAATTTAGTTAGTCGGTTAAGTTAAAACTTTACTTGTCATTTACTTGTTTACGTCCATGCAAAGGCCTCAGTTCTTGGTACGTTTTCCGTTAGGTATTTTTGTTTCTTTTGAAAAGGGTTAGCTTTAGAGATTAAACGAGCGATTAGTGCTATTACCTTTTAGAACCTATAGCAAGTTTTGTCATTAACGCACAATCGTTTTTTTTTTTTTATGTGGCAAATTTACCCATACCATTTAATTCTCGCAACCTTAGAAAAATAAAAATACTTCCTTTGTTTGTTTCAGTTTCAGGTAATTATTAAGATTACTCCCATCTACCTTCTTAAAAAGGATCTGTGCCCATTATTATATACCCTACATCACTTGGTTTCATTAAAGTTATTCCTATAAAGACTTTTCAAAATGAAGTGTTATGTTAGAAGCAGCCGTAAAATTGCTCCGATCCGAACCATTTTCAATGACGTTCGTTCTTGGGCAAACATATGATGGCGTACCAAATTTCATCAAAATATCCCCAAAATTGAACACAAAAATACAAGATGGACTGCCCGACAGACGTAAAGACAATCCATGATCGATTCAATACTGCTTTCTAAAAAAATAATAAAAGATGGGCCTATCTATACAACACTTAAACTAGTTGATGAAGAATTTTCTTCTTTGGAGGAAAGCCTTTAAATTGTTTCTTGGAATCTTGTCTTTTACGACTAGTAGTTTTCAAGTAGTTTTTCTCCACTTGGTTCTTCGAATTTGCAAAAGTCCTTGCTCGGCAGATATTAAAATAAAACTTCGAAAGCATCAGATATTATTATTATTATTATTATAAATTTAGCCAGAGAATAAATTCTAAAACTAAAGTCTTAAAGCACTAGCATCTAAGGCGTTCGGCTTTAATTTTTGTTAATATTATTATTATTATTATTATTATTGTTATTAAAAACTCTACCGCACTTGAGATTTGAACCCACGACCATTGAATTGCTAGAAAGCATCAGATATAAGGCACACTTACATCTGAATACATTTGTTTTGGATTTAATATTACCCTAAGATTTCTCGTAATGATTTATAGTAGGAGTAGAGAGTGGAGCCTTCAATCATCTTAGCTCTCTTTAGGTACTTTGTGTAGCAAAGAATTAATATGCAGCTCAAGCATCCCAACCAAGTCGAGTATAAAGAAAGGCAAATGTCGGTTCGGTTACCGACAAATAAACAAATAAGCGAAATTACACTTTCAACGAAGGAACAGAATCTGAAAAATGGAATACTTTATTCAATTTTGCATTTCTTTTTCTTCTCAATAACTAAATCAAACATTCAGTGAATTTGAAGTTAGAAAGTACTTTTGCGTTAATTATTGCAAGAAAAATGACTAAACAACATAGCAAATATAATCATTACGTGTACGTTTAACTTGTGTAAAAACTTTATCCATTGCATAACGGCATAGGTTTTTCCCGAGGAAAGCAAAAGGAAAAAAAGAAATAATTCAAAAAATTTCCTCAATTATGACAGCCGACTTACTTTTCATTTCTCTTTCTTTACAAATATATTTCGCTTCCTCTGCGCCCGGTAACTAACTATCTTAAGCAGAGTTAAAGATCCATTAAAATCTAATAATCACAGCCAAAGACTCATATGAAAGCGTTACTTACACTTCCTTCATTCGAAAGCATTCGAGAGTATGCGCTAAAATTATTACCGCAGAGCGGGCTTTCCAACTTTTCTGCCGCATGAAAAAGAAATGCAATAATAATCTTGAAAGTTATTTGTTTAAGTTAAGAAATCGATCTATATAAAGGTTATATAAAAAAACAAAAGAAGGAAAAAAGAAAAACAAGAAAATAGAAATTTTAAAAAACCGCACCGCACTGCACTGCACAGCTCTCTTCCGAAGCCTACAAATATTATTGCATCGAAGTATGTAAACAATAATCATATAAGGAAAAGACTAAAGTTACAACTACTCCGGGCATTATGATAACTCAGCAGCGAGTTTAAGAGTTTCGTTAATAACAATAAAAGAAAGAAAAAGAAAGAAAAAATAATAACTTTTTCTCTTTTTCTTTTTGCCGTAATAGCACTTTTGTGTTTGCATTATAGGTATATAGGTAGGTATGACTGACTGAGTGCTGCTAAGCGTAAGCTTAACTTCACGTTTGTAATTTAATAACACACTAGGCGAAGAAAATCAAAAAAGTGTACAAATAACTGTAAATTGTGTAGATTGTGATGAACACACCTCTCATTCAATGCATAAACTTGATAGTTGTTTGATATTTAAATGTTAATTTGCTTTTCAGGCGCATACAATCGCTATGAGTGGGCAGACAGTGACTGTAGTATGCCGCTAACTAGCTTAAGATATAAAACAAAAAAGAAAAAAAAACAAAAATTCAAAGTTCACTAACTTAATTTAACAGCAACTTATATAAGAGCAGCAAGAATAGAGTAAAAGGCAAATCGTTACGACGATATCAATGACTCATTACTGTTCCTTGACGTTACTTTTAATGAACCACAAGTTAAAAAGTTAGAAAGTATTTTGCATAAGTTGTCAAAAAATTACCAGTCAATGTGTATTTTGCAATATTATTATATAAGAGCACATATTATATTCCTTGTATTACATGTATATATATAATATATGATGTCTTAACTTATGTCTGGCATCTTGACATATTTCTAGCTATTAATTTATTGATATACGATTTATGCTTTATGACAGTTTTAATCATTCGCAATTATTTCGTTTAAAGCCTTCCAAAATATATATAATAATATGTTCGTTGTCCGACATAAACGTTTACATTTCGTTTCTCTTATTATTATTATTTTTCTTCGTTTACTTAACATTTGCAGTTCGGGTCATTCGAGATGATTTTAATCGTGATGTGTGACATTCTTTATGGTTTGCGGCCCAGCTATATATGCTGGGCGAATATATAGTTTTCTTCACTTCACATAGCGTTCAAAACCACATTCGAATCTAATCTCATAACAACATTATCTAGATATTTTGATCGATTTACTTTAATCGATTTTGAAGACGATTTCTTCGAAAACTAAAAAATTTATATTTCATATCGATTCCACTTCTTCTAAATCCTACGTCGCTAGTTTGTCGCTAGACATTGATTGATATTTTAAGAGTTTTGTCAGATTTTTTATTTTAGTTTGAAAGATTCTACCTGTTGGAGTACGACTGAAGGTGGTAAGCGAGTACTGAATGACCGAGTCTCTTGAACGCATAGCCATTACATGCCTTACAGGCACATTTTTCATTTTTGCGGGATTTTCGCTATAATTCTCATGCTGCATGTCTCGTTACTTTTTGTATCCTACCCCATGTGGTACGAGGGCATATTAACTTTGTGCGAAGGACATGAGATAGATCCACCTTTTATTATAGCGATCTGTTGAGAGTTATTTTTTTAATCGATCTAAGTTTGTCTGTTCCTATGTCTGATTTTTTTCCTTTTGATCAATACGCAGGCCGCCGTTTTTGAGGTATTTTTAGGAACACTGGCATGTCGTGGCCCGAAAATGGACATTTTTTTGACGCCTTACTTTGAAACCTCGATTTTTGAATAACTTTCAGGCGATGTAATTTATTTAATGGTGAGCTTCGACCCACTATAGCGTTTTTAGTTGTCTTCTTCGATAAAATAGAGAAATTTGACATTCTTCCTACCGCCTTGTTACGAAATGTTAAGAATAGTTGGACAAGAGTAAACAATGTTGTTCCTTTATATACTTTCCAATTCCTTTATAAAGAAATAACTTTCGTCGCGTTCTTGATTAAACGGAGCTTCTTTGCAGCATTCCAAAAGTCGTTGGTATAAAAAAAAAATGATGAAGAAAGAGACTATATGAGAAACATTAAAACAGTTGTTGCTGTCTTTTAGGAATTTGGAGACTGTTAAATAGGAAGTTCCTAAAACATTTATAAATAAAGTTATTTATGGTGAGGGGTGCGAGGATCTTATTTGAACTTGCTTCAAATACACTTTCGCTTCCACATATATGGATTTGTATATGGCAATACTTTGGACGTTCTTTAGTAAATCAGATAAAGCGTTTTATGGGTAAATCGAATCTTTGTCAGAAATATACATAACAAAGCCTTACGCTTCGAATACTAAATCTAATTATTTCCAATACCGTCCATTTTTTACCTCTACGAAATTCTTATATTTAAAGTCGTGGTTTTAACCGCAATGACCGCAATGTGCTTGATAGCTAATTAGTTTTGGAGAGTTGGAAGATTTTGATCTCTTGTCCATTTTCGCGACTGTGAATAACTGTAATAACTACAAGCTTTATCACTGGCTGTACGGTTTAACCTCTGGCTGTACAACTTGCCATCAACGTTTCATAAACAACATCGTTCTAGATAATTAAAATGCCAAATGCGCACAATATTTTCGGGGGAGAGAAAGTCGTCAATCATATATGTAGATGAAAAAAATATTAAGAGATAGTAGACTAATGAGTAAATATGTTTTCTGTCCTATTCTTTGGCCAGCTCCTTAAAGTGGTTGCTTTGGATAGATGCAGGGAAACCTTGCTATAGATGGAAGATAAATATCAACGTTATGACCTCGCGACGCTAGTGACATAAATCTATGCGCTACATAACCGCTGTGACATATGTCTTAGAGTCCACATTAGTTATTATTATTATGATTTCATTTTGCTTTTAAGGCAATACTTTGTTATTTTGTTACTGTGTTGCTTATTGTTGCCACATAACGAAAGTGAAATGCCAGTCAGCCAGCCAACAATGTTAACATTAAAGTAACAAATACTAAAATACCAGTCCAGATAGCAACAGCCACAATAAGAACAACAAACACCAAAGAAAGAAAAAACCAAAAAATAATAGAAAAAGAAAAAAAAAAAAAAAACGCAAAAACCAGTTAATATGAAAACCTGATCGTTTCAGGTCTTGCCTTTTTGTGTATAAACGTTGTCTGTACTGTAAAGTCAACCAGTCATGCATTCAGTCAGTTGGTCGATGCAGCTGAATCGTCTGATGTAGTCACGTGAGTTATCAGCCAGCTTTATAATAATTGTAATAATTTAAATGTAATTTTTAAAGGCTCTTTTACATAAATGCGTCATAGAAAGAGGGGAAAGCCCGAGCATAACATAGCGCATATCCAAAATATACATTTGTTCGCCTTGTATCCACATTTCATTTTTACGAATTTTTTCGTTATATATAGAAAAATTACCGCATTGTCTGATTGATTTGACGCGACTGAAAAAGTTGTGATATACAGAACGAAAATTGAATGCAAACATGCCTCAGGCTTGCAACGAGCGTAGTGTCGCACACACTATTATTACTTTACTATTACCGTATGCGATTTTGCACTCCCAATAAGTATGGGACATCTGTCCATATCCACTTTCTACTCTTTGAACTCTATAGCTAGAGAACGCTGATATTGCTTTGAACGTGGGATTAATGTACATCAAGCATCGGCTTGGGAAGCTTAGGTGCATCAAATTAGGAACATTTTGATCAAAACAATTCCTTTTATGCAAGTGCCGCCAATGCCTTTTTTTAAAGGTAGACAATGAGTTGTAGCAGGTTATATTCACTTGAAAAGCAACTGGCAATGTAGGTAAGGCATAACATAGGTTACATAAGGTATAGTAGGTAAGGAAAGAAGTTCGCCACGTTGTTCCCAATGGGTGGCTGCAGAGTCACACAACATCTGTAATATTAACCCCATCAAGTCGCACTGTGGCACTTTTGAAAGTTGGAAGGAATAGATGGGTAAATAATTGAAGAAAAAACAATGTAAAGATTGTAGTAGGGTTAGTTAGTAAGTTGTACGTAACAAAATAAAGTGCTAAAAAATCGTACTGAGTGCACAGAATTGTTTCCACCAAAGTCGTTTATGAGAAGTAAAAATGACAAAAGAAATGTAAGAAAAATTCGCTTAAATTTTGACGAAGAAATGCCACGAAATTTTTATCTTCCTTATATATCATACGCAACGTTTAACGTAAAGTTTAGGGTTCACATTGGGGAGTAGCAATTAAGCAACGTTTGCTAACTGTTGAAATTTTTAAAGAAAATTCATATGGAGACATGCAAATAGGAAACTCAACTAAACGAAAACATAATCCATTTGTCTCGTGGTGATTACAGAGAAATTGGAATAAATAGAGACGCCATTATTAGGCACTTTGGTGCAGATTATGTTTAAGTACTCTTTCTTCTCAATACTTCTACCGCTTCACCGAATATTCGGCCGGATCGGATGGCTGTTATGCCGTCCTATGCAATTCTTCTAATTTATTTCAAAAATATTCTAGGACTATGGACGACATACGGCCTGGCTGCGCTTATCGAAAGGACAACTTTGTCTCGATACAATCCTCTGAATGGAACAGTGTCCGCTTCAGGTTCGGCTTCAGGTTGTGTCCGGAATGGGTACAAATATGCCAACTTTTCTATTGCGCGAACCACTTTTTGAATAAAAAGTGGAGTTTATTGTCATTTGCCAAGATGCGGCTAATGGTCCATGCACTGAAGTAAAGTCGCTCGGGGTAAGCCGTCGGCTATAGCATTTGAGGCAATGCCAAATTTAAATCTTTGCATAGCTTTAATTTAATGTCGGTAAATGTCACGTAGTGAATAAATTTGCTTTAAGATCAGCATATTCTTGTCTAGCGCCACTTTTCATTGATCCATTTCATTGACAAAGGAACAATGCGCTTCACACCGCTTCGAAATTTTTCATAAATGTGACGCTTGCCACGAATGAAAATTGACATGAGTGCACGCTATGTAAGCGGGACTGCAGACATTGCTATTACATTTTAAAACGTCAGCTTAAGGTTTACATTAGAAAAATATCGTGACTTGACGTCAAAAGAAGCAACTAAGGGAGAGCGACTGCAAGTGGGAATATTGTAGGAGAAAGACCGTGATGGATATGAGAGATGAATATGGATTCCTAGTCGCTTTACCTTTACCTCGTAAATTTAATTTCATTATATTGCTTTTAGCTTTTATTAGCTGCAATAAAGTTTTTAGCTTTTCAATTATAATTTGTGCAGGTATTTTTTTAGCGCTGAATTGGCGTTCAATCGCTTTTTATTATTCTCTTACTTGTTGTATGAAATTAAAGAAAAAAAATGAAATCATAAATTACAGATACATGTCATACATGTTTACATTTTCCTGGACACCTTATGCAATTTTATGAATTTTGGAAAGCAAAATAATTGTAAAGTTTTTTCTTTAAATGAAAATGAATGCTAAAGTTGGCAAAACAATCAATTAAAATGCTTTCAAAAAAATTAGAAAATTACAAAGCAAATAAAAAAAAAAAAAAAAGAGGAAATTAAAAATATTTCTGCATCGTTCTTCTCTTCTCGTCTGCCTGCCTTCCTGCCTACCTACCTGCCTGCTTGCCTGCCTGCCTGCCAATCGGAAAGTATGATGAAAGAGGTCTGTGTTGAGTGCAGTTTGGTTGATTAGCTTTTATGCATGACCGTATTACTTACCTTCTCGTCGTCCTTTTAATAAATGACGGAATGATTCTTCTTTTGCTTTGGGTGCTCATGTACACACATATTCATGTATTTGTGTTTCAATCTCTATCGTACATATGGTTTCTTTAATATTTGTTTTCGTTTGCATTTAGTTGGTGCTAGCAGCGAACCAACCAACCTATACAGTTGTCAACTTGTCTCTGTGACCCAATTAATTGCTTGGGTTTTCTTTTATAAGCATTTATGTGGTTTACCAGCAGCAATGAATACCCTCCTCAGAAACTAATCATAAAGCAGTAGAGAAGAGACCGTTACATACACGTATATGCAATTTTTCACCTGTCATTTTATGGTTTAGAGAAGTCAAACTACATATATAACGCATGCATGCACATAGAAAAAGAGAAAGAAAAAATATTGTTGTGCCAGCACAAATGTCTGCTATCCCTTTTTTAAATAATTAATAGTATAATTTAAAAACTTGCATATTTAAAAAGAATGCATTTCAAATTTGAGCACAAGTCTAAAAATATCTCATTCACACTCTCTTGCATTACTTTGCAAATTCTTGAATTGGAAGAAAATTACCTCTGACTAGGCCTTTTTCGTGATCTGCAACTTCTATCCATACACCATATATCTCTACTCCTGGCCTCTTCTCCATCACTCTATTTGTGTCTGCCTCTATCTCTATCTCTACCATGGTTTTTATCCTTATCTCTCCTTTCTTAGCTCCATTTTTGTCTGTATCTGTCTGTCCGTCTTTTTATTCTACCACTGTCTTTGGCCTTTATTTGTGCCAGGCTATCTATTTCTTTTTGATCGATATTCTTCTTATGCCTTTCTGCACGGCTAACACCGAATCCAAATCTTTTAAAGACATCAGAAACTTTATTCATTAAAAATTCAATCCCTATAGCTCGCAAACAACTGATAAAAATGTATGTCGTATGTATGTTTTTTTTTTAGTTTATTTTCTGTATTCATCACGATTACGCCCAGAAATTAGAATTTCTTCAAATATTCGCCTCACGACTTGCTATATAGATGCGTTAATGAGTACGGATTTACATATATCATTATTGCATATCTACATACGGTTGCATGTTTCAATTTTCAGATGAAAAACTGAAAGAATTTTCATCCATTCATCATCAGGAGGATGCTTATGTTGTTCTTAATTTTTATATAATGCATCAGTCATCCAATTCAGTAACAAAGATTAGAGTGTGCATATCTTGCATTCGCTAGCTACGCTCTTAAATAATTCATAATAAAGTGTGCAGTTATTAAACCGTTAAGCCATAAATATTACTTTTGCTTCTTAATATACGTTGCGTGACTATAAACATCATAATGCTAAATGCAGAATTTTCGATTAAATTGTATTGGGGTATTTTTTCAAATTTATGAGATGCTTTAAAAATTTAGGCCTTAAAAAAAAAATAAATAAATCGAAATACAAAGAAATGAAAGAAATGATGACTAAATAATAGGTTTGCTAACGAATTCGGTCGTGTTCCTGACGCGTGCGTTTTTTCCACACTTTTATGCTTTTGGTAACTTAAACGTTGGTGTAAGAGTCGTTGATGGCTACCGTGGGTCAGCGCATGGTTAAGATTTTCGCACCAGTATCCCTTTTTTCAAAGCTCTTTCAAATAATTTGATGAAGCTAATCCTTACTTCTGACTTACTCAACTTAAAACATGTAAGTAGGCATCAACTTTTCGGGTTTTGGTTCTCTTTGGTTAGTGTTCATGAGGAAACCATTTCCTTTCGTTTTTTGTCGTTCTACTGTTAGCAAAATTTGTTTTTTTACACTTTCTTCTAGCGAGCGCTGAATTTGTTCCTTTTTCCGTACTCAATGATGATAAAATCTCGGCAATCGGTTTCTAATTGCTCCATAAGTTACCGCATTTTCATTTCAAGCAAACTTAATCATTTCTTCCGCACCTTAAGCTACATTGTTTTTCCAGTTTAAAAAAGAGTTACATGCTTGAATGATGTTCGTTAACATCCATCTCTACGCACTTTGATATGGACGGAAAGACAGCTTGTAAACAAACGAAACTTATGGTAAGACAACCAATATCTAGGTTATCGATATCTGAAGTTTCGGTAAAAATGGACGCCTCACGTCCGTTTCCAATTGAATTCAATTTCGCTGGACGATTGTAGAGAGTAACAATCACTCGCCGAGATAATTAGCGTTAGGGTTCACGTTAATTAGTTCACTTTTTGAGCCAACTCTCACGTAATGGTTTTTAAAAAAAGACACTACATGGTATGTAACCACGAATATGAATGAATAATTGCCTTAGGCGAAGTGGTGCATGTCGTCCTGGTATGACTTGGTTATACTTCAGATCGCTTAGATCGAAAATTGGGTTCAAAATTTCTGATAAGGACACAAGGGTCACATAAACTCGGGATCATAAAATTTGTCTTCTTTGTCAAGTAGCAAGATTTAAGGAGATCCTTGCTCTCCTAGAAGGATACCAGTATCCTATGTTTTTCATAAGCTTTTATTTACCTTACTCTCGTGTCAGAGAGGAGTCTTCTCAAACAAAATTTAAATTGGAAAGTATCTTAAGTGTGGCCAATGTTACCTGGCAACCGAGAAATCAGAAATCATTTTATTATATAAATTTGTTTATAGTGAAACCGCCAGATTTGTTGAAAATATTGATCGAAATGTGCATTTACTTAAGAATGAATTCCCCTGAAAACGCTTCGAAAACCGGCCTGCTGAGCTACGTAAGTTATTCGTCGTATCTTTCTAATACCTTTCGTATACTATTCTTGAATATTCATTCAGGGATCATTTAAGATGATAGAAAATTTGTAAAAAGGAAAAATTTAGAAGACGACATTACTCTGTTAAGACTAAAAACTAACTCGTTGAGTCCCGCTCGCCATCCTTACCATCGCCGCCGTATGGTATCTATCTTCGTATTTACGACTAGGCTCTTTTGCTACTTGCCTCGATTTGTCGTTAAATATCAACTTTTACTTTTTCTTACCTTTCTCTTCCTAACCCAATTTTCATCATGGCTAAATCGTTGTCGAGCATTATCATGCTTATGAAACGGGTGTGGATTTTAAAGATTTGTGTATTCGTTAGGTGAAGGACCAATGAAATTAGTGGAAGATTATTCTTGGTGCATCTGTGCTTTTGTTTGTTTTTTCAACATACATTTTGCAGGCGAAGTTGAAAAACGAATTTGTTGAACGAAGGGATTTCAATAGGATACGAAGATCATTTAGAGACAACGAAGTGGAAAAATGAATTTGATGACCGAAGGGATTTCAATAGGATAAGAAGATCATTTAGAGACGTTGTGGCTAAATTAGTTAATTTTGTTAACATTTTTGCCCTTAATATGAAATCGAATTCCTTTCTGGTTTGACTTTGCGTAGAATGTAATCACTCAATAAAACTTTTTTGTCATAACCCGAAAAATTAACGCGACTTTTTTTCTTGGATACTTTGGCAGCTTTAGAGTTGCGATGTGGGGCCGAAATTCAGCATAACAAGAAAATCGGGAATTATTCGAGCACGAAAGTCGTTTTAGTTTGCTTGAAAATATGACTGAAAAAATTTCATTTAAATTTTGTTTGAGATAATCTCACACATGGAGTACAAGAAAAGAATAACTTCATGTACATGTACGTACAGTTTATCATATTCAAACAATTCTTTTTTTTTATTTATGTATTAAGTAAAACATTATTTTGATTGATAACTTTTTCATATTTGCTTGACGAAATCATTATGCCACTGCTATAAAATTTCTGGGTTTTCGAAGCGAGCATCGGAAGCAAGTAATTTTCGCAGAAACAATTGTAAGTCGAAGCGGCCACATTCGGGATATATACGGTGGATGCATCAAAACTTCTCGTTCAAGTTTTTCTGAAGCTGTTAAAGAAAGGCATTGTCGATGGCATGGAAGATGGTGACTTCCTTAATGATCAACTCTGGACGCTTTTCCTTAGGTTCAGGCTTTAAAGAACGGAATAATTCGCGTGGCCCGCTTCGAGCCACATAGAGTGAACGATGTTCATTCAATCGCACCAAACGTAAACCATTTTCGTACATGGCGTCATGCGCACCTTTACTCATCTCGGGCAACGATCATTTTCGCGGAGAGTTGCTTTAGATGACCTACGGACCCTTGCCGCCCCTTGCCGCTGCAGAAATGATTCGATTTCATGTCAACAACGGTTCACAAATGAAAACGCGATCCGTTAAATTTTATACTGTGATAATCGGTTAACAGACACGCCTACAGCAATGGTAAATTGAGAATATCTCTGCTTTTGGCTGATTACTGACTCACATAACCCATTTCACCTTTTTTAAGATGGAGGAGGTGGCGAGGATAAAAAACTCACTCCCAACCGAAAATAAACTTCTCGCT
Source organism: Glossina pallidipes (assembly GCA_000688715.1). NCBI lineage: Eukaryota > Metazoa > Arthropoda > Insecta > Diptera > Glossinidae > Glossina > Glossina pallidipes. Next base: position 885,431 of record KK499869.1, on the reverse strand, counting down.
TGTTTTAGTTACGCATAGTACCTCATCTTCCAAACGCGCTTGAGAATTACATCTTATAGTCTTAGTACAGATATGTTCGAAAGATCGTAGTGAATGAAAGGTCCAAAGAAACCGGATCTGTATATATTTTTCTCTCAAGATTAGCGTTCGAAGTTTGTCTTCTGACGAGCTTCTTGCACGACTTAATATTATGAATAAAGAGATTTTTGTAGGAAACAAAAGATTTGAAAATTTTGAAACAAAAAGGAGAGGCAAAGCTTTGCGAGGAATTGATTTTACTATAATAAAATAAAAATTTGAAATTTTTTAATGAAAAAAGTTTCGTTAGTACACAGAAAACTCTCTTGTTACATGTCGTGTAATCGCGACGCTACATATCAAGCATCAAATAACATGTCTGTCTCCTTGTTTGTTCGTTTGTTTACTTAGTATTTTTTTTTTTTTTTTTATAAAGTTCCCGGCATGAGCAATAGCAAGCAACATGGATGCTGTCGCCTTCACTTCTTCCGTTTTGATGTTTGTCTCCCAAGCGGAAAGTTTCTTTCTATCATGCTTTCGTTTATTCACACAGCAGCATTTAATATGATTGTTGTAATAATTTCTTTAAGCATTATGTACATTTATGTAAGTTGGCCTGTGTGTGTGTGTGTGTTTGTGTGTGTATATGTGTGCGAGCATATGTGTGGGGACAAACACGGTTTTAGTATCTGATGTCATTTAGACTTGCTTGGCTTCAATAGAGGAGCCGTGCCTTTTGCTTTTAAATGTTGACATGTTGTACACACACACACACACAGGCACGCATATAAACACTTACATGGATTTTCTTTTGAAGATTTAATACTTTTGCTTTTAATACCATAAGCGAGCGCACAATTTTAGAATTTAAATTCTATAAGAACAACAAGACAAAAAAGGGAAAGAAAAGAAATGGGCACAATAAACGAGAAAAATATAGAATCTTGTAAATCTTTTTGAATGGTAAAGAAACAAGCAACAAAAAAAGACAAGACAAGACAAGAAAAGAAAATAAAAGAAAGGAAAGGAAAAAACAGTAGCATCGTCAACAAAACAACATAACAAAAGTGAAAAACAAAAATGAAAATTATATATAAAATATAAACGTTACGTCTATTAACAAAAAGAAAAAGAATGAAAATCATCGCAGTAAAAAGCAAGCCTTTACATGTTTAAATAACACACACACACACACACACACACACTCACAAACATTTCCTTCCTTTTCCTCTTCCTTTTCCCATTACTCCAAATAAGAGAAAGAAACAAAAATAATTTTATTATATTTGTACTTGCATACGGTGTACCCAACAACTTTTTTTCTTTTTTTTTTCTTTATCAGCAACAGCCATACATCTGCATATGTGGTATTATCTCCATATGCCCTTTTTGCTTACGTCTTCCTTATGTGCTTTTTACTTCCTTCTATTCTATCCTGATTGCAAGCAGCATCGTGCATAATGCTTGCAAACACAAGTAACGCCTGGAATTTCATTCATTGCTCTATTAGAAGGAAGGAGGGCGAAATGGCTTCCATTGAAAAATATTTACAATGACGTTCTGGAAAGACCTACATTTTTATCTGCGGAATTTACGAACCTCTAAGAATTATTCACTAATTTTAAAAGCGTCAACGGCAAAAGGGATTCTCAAGCGAGCCGTTTACTTTCTTTTTCTAGCTTTAATAGAATTTTAAAGCCTACATCGGAAGAACGATTTGTCTCGCGATCGCATACTAAATATATATTTCGTTAGCTTTCGTAATGTTCAGTCCAGTCTCCTCTTTCCACATAAACTTTAATTCATGGGAGATTGCTTATGCCTGCCGCTGATTCGTGTGCAAAAAGAGGATAAAAAAATATAGATTAGAAATATGCTTTCGATCTTCGTTTAAAACATTCATTGATCTCGTTGAACATGTTCGTATGTCATTAATCATGCACTTACGTCACCGATTACGTTCAGAAGAGTTCATTTACTTGGCATGTGTCCATCTCTGGCAGTTTAAGTTGAATAGCGAACCCGAGGTATCCGTTGACAGTGCATTCCGAATTGTAATCAGAAGACATGTGACATCATGAGAGCACATAAAACCCTTTGGGGTTAGACAATCCCCAGTACCTTTTACGATCACTAAAAAGTCTCTACGGTCTTGTATTATGATTTTATTATTCGGATAGTTCAGCAGATGGTCCAATTGTCCCAGAATGTGCATCACATCATTTTTGACTATGTTCGCTCGTTCCTGACATGTTGCCGGCATATGTATTCGATCTGTCTTCTGTGTTTGTGAAATGTAATAAGTTTTCTGCTAAAAAGTTGCGGCTGTTTCTTTTTCGCTTCTTAAATTCAATCGATGCTGATTTGAAGTACGCTACACAAGTGCATAAAGCGCAGAGTATGATTTAAAAATGATTAGCGCGTCATTATACTCCGGATGAGATTTAGAATTTCGCATTCTAGAAAAAATTTAAGGGCAGAAATTCACCACCAAAAAAGGGGGAGCATATTCGGTTTGTCAAAGCGCTTCTAACACTCAAAGAGAAACTTTGTAGACTGTATAAAGTATTAGGTGCTTGCATGTATATTGATCGCGTTTTCACTTGAAAATGGCTTTTATTGAGAAAACGTGGTAAACTACATTACCACAAAACGTGGTAAACTATTATAATATTTTCCAAAATTTTCTGCAACTTTTTTTCCACCTTTCTGGCAACACGTCGATACCGTGTCGAAAGAATGATGTTGGTTTCGTAGCGACCCAAGTGTCCAACCATTTTCCAACTTCTTCAACTGTGCGGAATCGAGTGCCTGCCAAACCATGCTGCATCGATGTGGACAAGTGATAATCAGAAGGCGTACGCTGGGTGTGAAAGAACTTCCCATTCGAGCTGCAAGAGTGTGTCCTTTGCAGTTTTTGCAATTTATGGCCGAGCGCTGTCATGCAAGAAGATGACTTTGCGTCTATTAACCGCTATTGCTGGTTTTTCTTGCAACAATACATCGGTCAATTTGTTCAATTGACGTCGGTAGGCATCTGCAGTAACAGTTTCACTCGGTCTTAACAGCTCATAATAAACTCGACCTTCCTGACCCCCCTATATACACAGCAAAACTTCGTGGCCATAAGTATTACGCTTCGGTGTGGATATGGATGGCTCTTCTGGACAAACCCATGACTATTTGCGCTTGGGTTTGTTAAAGTAGACCCACGTCTCATCGCCCCTCACAAAACGCCAAAAAAATTTTCTTTGTTTCTTTAGCAACCAGCGAAACCGCGATGTTGAAACGGTTTCAAATGTGATGTTCAGTCAAGTCGTATAGTAGATATTTTTTCTCGTTTTAGATCTTTCACATCGCACATAAACATCTAGAAATCGTTGATTGGTCTTCGAACTTTTTTGGTCCTCCAGATACTTCTTCATTTTAGTAACGACAATATGTCCTCAGAGGAGGCTACGCCTACAACACGGTATCAACAACGGGAATAGCTATGTTTTCAAGAGCAAATAACGCAACTGTACAAAAAAGAAAGAAAAATTCAGCTTGTCTACCCAATAATTAATTGTTAAGGCAGGCGGTGCAGAGAAAAGATTCGACCATTGCCGAATGTAATTGTTTGTTATATCAAACACAATTTGTGACACAACAGCATTAGTAAGTTTGTGCGCATGTACACGAGAAAGACCACCTTTTAATGCCGATGAATTCAGATACACTTCTTGCATCTAATAAGCTTGTCTGTCCGTCTGTTCGTCTGCCCATTTTTTATTTTTGTGTTCAACCTATAAGTCGAAGTTTTTAATATGACGTGTTTTAGGCCAGGAACGAACGCTATTGAAAATGGTTAGGATCGGACCAGTTTTTCGACCACTTCCTGTGTAACCACTTGTTTGAAAAATGATATGAATAACGAAGATGGTATAATGTGTTTAGTGGTGAGTTATAGACCACTGTGGTGCTTTTACTTGCTTTGAAATGGACGATTTTCGTAAATGTTGAGCTCCATTTCAAAAACTTTTCCAAACTGTTTTACATTTCCTAGTTAGCAGTGCTGTAATTATTTGCATGGCAATCTTGCTCGAGTTTGGCTGGATAGTTGCTTGAAGACTATTTCATGAACGCTTCACATTATTTTATGCCGCGAGCTCCTTCAGCGTGAATATTTTGCGTCGAAAGCAACTGAACGGCATCGATGAGACAAAGGAAGTAGGTTTACATAAATCGGCAGCATTTTCGGGTCCGTGGAAATTAAATTGCAAAGTTCAATGCGCTTCTATATACGTAGCTATGTTAGGCATTGTTAGGCTTCTAACAAAGCTGTGTTAAGATAGTTTTTCGAATCTATTCTCAGATACTTTCAATATATTTCTCAAATCAAGAAAATTAATTATAATTTCTTGTAGCATGATGTGCTTTATTCCAAACGTGAATAATTTTAAGTCTACATAATCGTAAAGACTCTTCGTTGATTGAGTTCGTTTCAGTTACCTAATGAATGATGAGGGAATCATTGCTGCTTACCTCGTGTTGTTACAATTGAAATGATAATTGTGGAGGTGGTTTATGAAAAAGATCAATTATGTTGCGGAGAAAGAACTCTATCTTCGTCTACATACGTAGATAGATGTGAGTGAATGTGAAGTAGAAGTTGTTTTGCAAACATGGTTTGTTGAACTCTACTCAATTATACATTAAAAATGTGATCGTTAGGCTTAAGTTTTTAGTCTTCATTTTCACTCTTTAAAGAATTCTTTAAAAATATTTCTTTGTTTATTTTTAATGTCTTATGCATCTTGTACAAAATAAGTAAATTGTTCTACTCCGATGATGAGTATAATAAGCAAGAAAGTTGCCTGCATCTATTATCTGGATCTGTTAAATTTTGTTTTGCTTTATTTTCTTCTCTTTTTGTTGTTGAAATATCTGAAGAAAATACTGTACTGAATATGATGGCATCAGATTCAAAGATGCCTTAATGCGTAGATTCGCTTGCTGGTAGTTCGACTGTTGTTTATATAATTACCAAAAACTTTAAAGCAGCTGCTTTTAATGTACATACATAGTTGATTTCATAACATCTACATATGTACACACATCCAACCAGACATATAAACAAGCAGATTTAGTTAATTTTTCTTGAGATGAGCAGCACTCGCACGTATACAAATAATCAAAAGTTTATTTATATATTAATTTTCTTAAAAATATGTCTTGAAAAACTGAGAAGGTTATGATAACCTTCAGCCGAATCTCAAGCACCCACCTTAAACTATAAATATATCAAAATTGCTTACATGATATAATAAATATTTGAGATCGATGTCCGTCCTCCCTATAGTATTAAGAAAACTGTTTTTTGAAGTAGTTCTCGATTGTTGTAATGCTGAACTCTATCGATTCCTTTTTCGTCAAATCGCTATTAAGCAAAGTGTGAATTGATTTCAACCAATCAGCCATCTAAACGTCTACAAGAAGCAAAACAGCTGTTATAGCTGACATAAACATATCTCTTCCAACAATTTCTTTACATCTTTACATTTGTATAAAAACTTTGGGGGCACTTGCAATGCAAGTAGACTTCAATGTAAGAGTGTGCTAATAAGGATCTGATTTACTCAAGAAATCCTAGAACACTAGATGCTTGTTAAAGGTCGATGTTATTATATACAAAGTAATTGATCGGGTACAGTTTACCCTCCAATTTTCGCCATAAGAGAATTAAACCCACTTTTACACGGTAGGATGCGCACAGAGCTAAGCCGTTTTATACAAATTTTAATGACCATACCATGCTTAACAACAAAATAGTCTGTACACCCGATGCACATTTCTCGACGCTTCATTCAGAATGACAAGAATAGTATGCCGTCATCTTGGAAATGAAAAGAACAAGAGAACGACTGCAAATTGAGAAGTGAGAACTAAGAAAAACACACTGATTGTATTAGTTTTTAGAAAAAGCTCTGCCGGTTTTCCTTCTCTTTTCTCCATAGTATGTTTTATGTAAAATTTTTCAAAGACCGCTATATAACAACAAATTTATATAAATAAAATTGTTATAAATCGTTATAAATAATTTATGGACTAAAAGATTCATTAAAATCTCTAATAGATTCTCTATGCATTCGTCACATGGCTGACTTGATGACAGACTTTTCAAAAATTGTAAAATCGAAAATCTTACCCAAATAGTTTTCAAAAGTTTTAAACTGACACTGACTGACAAGAACATCGAAAAATGAGAGAATGAAAAAAAGGGCGGCAGAATTTTTCTTTAAACCCATTAGTGTCGTTATGAAAAATTTTTATAAATAATACATGCTTGGTAACGTGTATGTATGTGTAATTTCAAGAATATAAATCTCGAATAGTGTTTTTTTTTTATTGATTTTTTTTCTTCTCTTTTGCTTCTTTTTAAATAAGAGGAAGAAGAAGAAGAGTAGAATGCATATCATTTATAATTTCGTCACTTGTGTTGTTCGCACGTTTCTGGGAGGTTTTCCAGATGAATCTAAAAAGTTTTTCTTAAGTCTTATGTTGTCAGTTTTAAGATATCGCAATCATTAGTGAAAGTAAAATGTATGCTGACATATATCGAAATTTAGAAATAGAGTTATTTCGTCCGAGCGATTAGCCATAGTGACAGTCAATAACTTTATTATACGCACTAACTTAGGCCGCTTTTGAAGTGTGCAAGAAGATTCCACTTCACCTGCGCGAGTGACAAGACTATTGTGAATATTGTCCACTGGAGTTTTCGCCGCGATTTATGTTCAGAGTTAATATATGGCCTCTCCATTTAAAGAACTTGAAATTGAAGTAAAAACGTTCGGCTTGAAATTTAAATGCTTGAATATCAAATTACTTGGCTAAGCTTTACGTAGTACAATTTTCCAGAAGCTTCGAGTAGGTCGAGTTTTGTGTCAAAAAAAAAAAAAAACGCCAAACATAGGAAGCATTACTCTCTTCACTCACTTTGAAGGGTAATGGACATTGGTGCGTGGTGACACTCCAAACGAAAGCAACAGTTATGAGAACTAGGCGAACATTGAAAATTCACAATTTGTGAACGCGAGGATAGGAGTGGTGGCTAGGTTCCGTGTGGAATGCTTCAACCGTCAGAAAGGAATTCTATGATTAGCAGCGTAGCGTCAAAACAGGCCAAAAGTCGTAATGTCGTGATTTTCCAGCACCATCACGTTCTTCTACTTATAACGAAATTTACTCAGGAAATGTTGGTAGCACTGAATCGAAATTTACCACACCCTCTGTTATGTTCATCACGTTATTGCCTGTGATTATCACTGGTGTCAAGAATGACTTGTTGCCTGTTTTAACAGGTGTACCCTTCTTATGACGTTACGCCAATATCAGTACTTACGTAGGCAGCAAATCAATCGCTCTTTAGGCATCAAATACGTCGTCAGTCGCAAAGAAGGGATAATTGGAAGTCGCCCATGGGAAATTCTTTGAATAACAAATCTATTAGCGTTCTTTTTTCCTTGCATTTCTAACTATTACAAGCCTTATGTAGGAGCTTTCCATACTACTGACGACAATCTTCATTATCAATTTGCTCATCAATCCTAAACTTTTAGCTTATTAATCATAGGGACTCGAAAATTTATCAACTTAGTTTCCGACTTCGGTAAAATGTTGCCTTAATCCTTGTTTTATAACCGCACAATAAGGTTAAGCGAAGAGAAATTAATTAGTTTATGTGTCCTGCCTGCAAATCGAATCGAGTAGCATTCGTGCCGATCCTCATCTAAGCCATTTTTTGCCTGTCTTGGGATGACAATAGATTGTAAGCTTCTGTTCGCGTTTCATTCATTTATTTCACTATCACCACACACCAAGTATATTTATTTGTTGTACGTTACTTCCGCACTTTATATGTAGTTACGCTTATGAATTGTAAGAAGTGCGTTTTATAATGAAAGACCAGCGTTGCTAATGTCGCTCTAACACTTTCACTTCTACTAATTTAATTTAAATTTCGTCAACTGCGACCAATCGTTTGTTTAAATATCGATATCCAACACTCTTCTATCCGTCCGCAATATAATATTCTATAATAAGATTCAACACTAGTCGATGAGTGCCTATTATTAGCCATCAATGGCCATTTCAATATGTATTCCGCCTCCTCTCCCCCCCGCCCTCCACCCAACAAGACTTAAATGTTATTGTCATTGCCTTAATTATGTTTAATTGCGGTACTTAACGAGGTAATGAAGAAGTTCTACTTATGTTTATACTTATGTGTTTATCCTTATCCTCATCGTCCCGCGTTGACAATTTCAAGTTTACATCTAATAGAACTTAAATTGTTTTTATTTGTATTTAATTTAATTTAGTTTACGTTAATGAGTCAATTAGGGTTAATTTATTTCCCTAAATATGCATAAAACTTTGATTATCTAACACACTCTCCCTGGAGTGTAGTCTTTTTCAATATGTGTTTAAAATATTTTTGTATATTAACATCCAATTTAATTTTGTTTATTTATCATATCAGCAAAAAAAAAAAAAATTTTAAAACCATATTATAAAGTAGTATAGATTTAATCGTACGCACGTACATGCATTAATTGAAACAAAATTCTCTGAGGCTCAAGCGAGGATGAGAAAATGTTTTTACATTCACAATCACAATACCACATACAAATATGTTCATTACTTTTGTTGTTTGTCTTGAGCGAAAAATCTTCAAATGTCGCATTAAATAATAATGGAAAGGATTATGATGAAATCGATACGGGATCTTTCAAAATCGGCTCATAAAAATCATCGTAAATCAAAGTCAATGGCGGAAGGTTGTTCACCTTACCTATTGCAGGGAGGGCATATGAGAAAGACGGACGAACACCCCATTTTGGTTATGGTCTACACTAATACTATACTAATTTACTTACTAATTTACTATACTAATTTCTTCTGGACTTGGCTTAGATTATCATCATCATAATGGAACAATAAAAGTCTGATCTATGAACTTTTGAAATTTTTGATGAAAACTTACTTATCCCCAGATTGCCCCGGAAAGCATACGATTAAACACCGATTTGTATGCTCTATCACTAAGAACTACGGGTTTTTGCAGCCCCTATGTGGCGTATGCTTTATAAAAATTTAAATCTTCGTTCGCATTCATTCAAGAGCTTTGAGCGAACGATAAGCTTTACTTAATACGAGGAATGATAGCAAATTTTTTTTGTTGCGAATTATTTCATAACTGACGAAGTGGAAGATTTGCGTTTTCTTCAATACCTCACGTGTCACAGATGCCACAAAAAATGAACATAGAACTGTGCCGTCGTTTATTTTAAATGCATTTTTATATATTGAAATTAATTTGAAACAATTGTAATGCCAACGCTTGTAGTGTGAAAATACTACGGAAACCATGTAAAAATCGTTATTGTATTATTTCATTCAAGCGCCCAGACTTTGTTGCATTCTGTGAACCGTACTATGCTTTTTTTTCTATTAGGTGTAGAAAGCTACACATGACGATTTCATTTTTTCCGCATGTATTCAGTATGGATGAAAGTGTAAAGAGATGGATACCAACAAGCAGCATTTAAGGCACAGTATAAGAAAAATGTATGGATATGATTAAGTGTCCTTGCGGTGAAAATTCAGTAAGCTATGAGGCAGTCAGAAAATGGTTAACGAGATTTCCGGGAAGAGTTTTAGTCGATGAACGCTCCGGAGCTCTACTTGGTGAGGTTCAAAAAGGAAATCATCTACCATTTAAAAGTTAGTGATGCTGTTAAAGAACAAAAGACCATTTCTAGACTTAACATATCTTACACTACTTATAAAGCAAGATGCAGAAGAACTTGATATAGTAGTTCCACCTTCTATTAAACCAATCGAATCGTCATCAATTTTTGACTCGATTTAAGTCTGTCTGCCTAATTAATTGCGAGAGTTTCACAAGCCAACAAATGGCAGAGCTTTTAGATGAGCCAAGCTCTTAGTGGGGAGGGACGGAACAAGTACATATATGTGCCTCCGTCTGGCACTTGTCGCGATGAGCGTACCTATGCCGACTCGATGCATCATCGGGCAAGGTAGGCACCTAAGGAAAACACTGAGAAGCATCGTTCCGCCTGACATCTGTTCATCAATTTTTGTGCTCGAGAAACTGAATTAGATGGGAACATTACGCCCATTCTCTTTCTATTTGTATCTATTGATCTGTAAGAAAGTTTTCTTTCATTAAGACCGGTTTAAAAAAGTCGTGGGAAATCTGGATAAGGTGGGTATCGTGTTTTGAACTCTCTTATGAAAAGTAAGCTTTTATATGCATATGGAAAAAGGAACTTTTTTTATTTTATGATAAAGATAGGTCCGGAGTAGCGATACTCCACATAAATTTAGATAACTTACTTCTCGGATTTCCTCCCGTGGAGCAGGTCTAATGAATGTGACACAGAAAATAACGGCAAATTTTTCATGATAAAAATTGCTTAAGGTGATTGGATATAAGATATTTATTGATCGGCTTCACCCTACCGTGTAACGATTTAATAACTTTTTAAATCTATCCTTTCATAAGGGTATGTGTGCGCCTCTATGTTTGTACGCTCAATTCGTATATGACAAATAGATAACTGTACATTACAGCAATTAACTGCAATTAAATGTAAACAGATTTATTACCAGCCAGTCAACCAAGTTAGTTTGTGCATGTGTTAGCGAATAAAGGCGTCGAGAAAATATGCCGCCTATCATACAATACATATTGCAGAGCAGTGAGTGGGTGTCTCATATTTCAATATAAAGGCATGTGCGTAGGGTGCCGCGTAATTTTTTATGCAATAATAACATAATTTTATTGCGTTTAATTATTCATTTTATGCTTGACGCTAATGTCCTTTCTTTAAAGAGAATAATAAGTTTTTTTTTTTTTTAATTATTATGAATAATAATAATAATAATAATAATAATAATAATGATAATAATAATAATAATTTATTTTTTCTTTGTTTCATATTTGAATATCATACCAAATACGCGTACAATAGTTTCAAACTATTTTACTGCATTTATTCTGTTGTAAAGGGAAACAATCAATCGCTGGACTGTGAAGGCTGCAAATTGTGATAAACAGAGAGATAACGTCATTATCTATGTCCTTTGGTTTCACATTTTTCAAAGTAAAAGTTCAGGTTCTAAGAATTCATTGATTGCTTACCTACGGCTAAAGCGCTCGGGGAATATAGTCAATGAATTCCGTTTGCCTGCTATTGACGATCGTATTGCATTCAAATTTCTCGGAAAAAAAATATGAAAGAAATCCACGCTCCACCTGAAAACATAATATCAAAGTCGCCATTAGGAAAAAAAAAAAAGAAATAGTGAAAAGTTTTTGTATGCGAATTACTAGTTGCGATAGATAAAGTAAGCGATAAATAATTTCAAGTATCGATGACGACAAAGTGAACCTTTTGACGTTGCTGCTTGCCCGGATCTTTAAATATTCTTTATGAACTTTTAGATGAATATTTGCTATAGGCTCTGGAAATATATACTGAGTTAGTATTTTCTCGAATGGGTGGCTGTTTTTAAGTCAACATTGGTAATAGGTTGACAACTATTGAGAACAATATTCATACCCAGTCATCATTTACAGTACAGATAATCTTTCATTTGTTCGGATTTAGGTAGTAGTTAAGATGGACTCACGTTTCGTTAGAACGATCGCATCAGAACAATTTTCTAAATTGAGAATCATTGTAACAATATTGATGTGCTTCGACCCAATGGCAAATGTCTTTCAAAATGAATTAGATCGGATCATGTTTACGCTCCCTCCCCCTATAAGGTCTTATTTGAAAATAATTTTTATATAAGAAAATGTTGCAAAAATCGCTAACCATTAAATGTTTGCAAAAATTTTTATCACTTCTACACATGATGGCCAAAACCTTCGAATTGAATCGTTATGTACACTGATATTTCCCCTTTCTTTCTCATTTTTACGTGTGGAAGTAGCTGATGCAAATGTTTGCAAGCACCTAATAGTATTGTAGCATATAAGATAAAAAAAACAAAAGTATAGATCAGATACAGCAGTTTTTAGAACAATTTCCGATTTCCGGCCGATACCGATTTACGAAAATAAGTTTCATTTTTAACATTTTATAATGAAAATTAGTGCATGCAGAGAGAGTAAATTGATCAACTTTGGTCCACAAAGATCTATTGTTTAGACCCTACCCAACCTATATTAAAGATCACATTAGAACTAAATCTTTAAAGGGGAATGAAATATGGTTTTGATATTTTACCGGGAAAATCAAAAAAGAGTTGTGGTTGAACTAACTGAAGTGCATTATAGGGTGTTTAGTGCTCTGCCTTGGCCGATTCTCATCTTTTCGCTTGGTTTATTTTTAAAACTTTTAATACTTCTTAGCAAACGGCAGCATGATTGCCTTCTGAGGCGATCTAAATTTGTTTTATGGACCTGGGCCAGGTATGCCGAGTTTTGCCCTATTCATCTGAACTTTCGCGGCAAACAAGCGGTTAAATGGGAGCATGGGGTTCAGTTTGCTTGTATTCTCGATTAACTTTATTTCATATAAGGCTGGCAAATATATCGGGAATAAATGATATAAATTTACAAGCGTATTAATAACAGACGATTGAAAAGAATTACATGTTAAAATTTCCTATAAGTGCATGAATTGTTTTTTGGAGTAAAATAGTTAGGCGATTTAAAACTTTAATATCGATATTAACCTGTTTGCATACAGTTTTTTAGCGGTCAGCGTCCACGTTGGTTAAAGCATGCGGGCTCGTCACCCGTGAACTTGCATATGGCAATAAATATGAAAATGTTATATATTCGCTTCTTTTTAAATGTGTGTATGTATGTAAACAACTCATGTTTTACAATTCAGGCAGATAGAAAGTATTTGATTAATTATTTGCGGTTATTTAATCTTTTTTCTGTATTCGTTCCCTTATAATTATTGCATTATTGTTATTTTATAAAAAATCATTAACAAAAAAAAAAAATATATATATATACATATGTACATGTACCACCTACATACATATAATAGCTTTGGAGCTATATTTGGAATATACAAATACATAATGACACACTCAACTCAATGGTTATTTAAATCATTTAATAAATTTAATATTAACTGAGCACAAAATTTTATGTTGAATTGAAAAGTGTCTGCGTTAGCTTAATTTGATTTTACGAAAGCGGCCGGTAAAGTCTTCTATGACCATATTAAGACATTATTTAAAGCAATTACCAAAATTATATTCGGCTAAGACCCAACATCTTTGTCTAAAAAGAAAAGTACAAAACATTAAATTTCGGCGTAGGTTTTTGTTCCGGGTTTGTACGAGTTGTGGGCGGGTCATGCCTCGTTTTAAAACCCATGCAAGAGCTTTCCCTTTTTCGCAAACTTTGAAGCCGTATTTTTAACTTATGCGACCTGGAACTCTTTTACCCGCGGATAATATACACTATCGACAGACGGACGGCCATGCTTAGATCTCGATGCTGCAAAGTAATAGATACTCCAAAAAATCTAGAAAGGGAAGATGCTTCCAGCTTACGCAGTTTTGGGCGTGTCATGTCCCGTTTTAAAAAATATGGAAGAACTTCCTCTTTTTTGCAAGCTTTGAAGCCGTTATTTAACTTATGCAACCTGGAACGTTTTTACACGCAGGCAATGTACTCTATGGACAGACGGACGGCCATGCTTAAATCGATTGGGAATTTGTTACTGATCTAGATGCTGCAAACGTTTTTACAAAATGAATATATTCCCGTTTTTCGGGCATGGCTATAAAACTGATTTTAGCAAATTATATTTTCCCATCAGTAATTGTTGCTTTGCTTAGTATAGATGTGACAACAACTTTTTGATTAAGGACTTTAAGCATCGCCTATAGATTCCCTATTGACTCCGCGCATGGCTTAATACTTTATCAATGAATATGAAATTTTGTACAGAAACATTTGGGGAATGACTCGACAAAAAAATATTGCAACTGAGAGACTGAACACTTAAGCTTGCTTCTGTTCTGGAAACTGTGCAAAAGAGTCCATAATATATACTATAGTTAAATGTAAAATTATATCAGCAGAAAAACTTATTCCATAGAGTCTTATTCATCACGTCATTATTGAGCCAGTAGCGCATACTACAGATAGTTAGTCCGAAGTGATAAATATCCTGTACATGACTCCCTTGTATAATAACAACTTAAGTTCCCATTTTCTTAGCCAATTTTTTATTTTAAAATATATGACATTCTTTCCCGCCAAGATAGTATGCTAATGCCGCCCATTCAACCAAATAATCAGCTTACGAAATAATATAAAACAGTAATAGACATCGCGGTTAGCTTGTGTCACTCCCTTTTGTGGTAACAATTTTTAATAAACAGATTTGACTGACTAAAAGCTAATATGAATAATTAAAACGCAAAAAAAAAAAAAAGAAAAAAAACGATAACAAAGAGAAAGTTTTACTATGCAATCATAACATTGGCTAAAAAGCATATCAACGACTTACTTAATTTAGTTGGTATTACGCGTGAGATATTAAGAGAGCCGAACAACCATGAGCAAGCTCATGGTGCTACGAGAAATTCCCATTTTCATAGCAAAGCAATAATTATTCGTAGCAGCGAGCATAAAATTTATTTAAAAGCAATTCATGTGTTTTTTTCTTCTTTTTTTTGTTTGTTAAGCAACGATTTTCAAAGCTTTTACGAAGTAATTAAATTTAATTTCGCAGGACTTTCCCAAAAGAAAGAAAACGTTTGTTTGATTACATAAGTTGGGTAGGTTTCAGTTTTTCTATTTTTTTTTTTTTTGTGTTCCTTTAACTTATTGATCACGACGATGATGTAAGAGGCACGAATTAACACGAGTCGATTTGTTTGGCGCCACTGTATCATAAAATTTCGCACATGCATAAATTTAGTGTCACAGTCGGTAAATTTTCTTTTATTCTACCAAAAGTACACATATACATACATACATATATATATACATATATTATGGTGTATATGTGTATATAATAAGAGCAACAACAATAGCAACAAGGAAAATGAGTCTTCGTTCTTTATATTTTTTTTTTTTTTTGTTACGTATTTAACCTGATTTCTTTAAATTTATGTACAACGCTATATACTAGCATTGTACATGTATTTGTATATACATATGTAAATTAATGCTATATACAATGTAATGGTGCTTGGCATACATAATGAAACGGAAAACAGTATAAAAAGACTTGCCAGCATACTACACGATACTAAAACGACAACATAGTAATAATAATAATGCGACAGCTTGTCTTCAAGGATATCTTTTTTTTTTGTTTTTTTGTTTTTTTAGTTTTTGTTGGTTTGTTTTTCGGTTTTCTTTTCCTTGTCGGTTAATAATAAAAATTGTTGAATAAATTGTATAATTTTTTAAAGCGAGACTAGTGGAGCCGCATAGTTTAATGGAACGAAAAGTCAAAGGAATTTTTTTAACTAAAACTTGTAATGGCCTCCTCTCGAAGCTGTTACTCTGAATGAACGACGAATTTTATATTTGATTAAATCGCTTAGGCGACAAACTTAGCAAACGAGCTTTGGCGGCTTAATGATAAAATATTCTGTAACAAAACTTTATTAATAGAATTAACTCCAGTTCAAGATCAACTATTAATGCGAGCAACATGCTTATGCTATATTAATATTATTATTATTTATTGTTATCTATGGCTTGAAGATAAACAAGAATGTGGTTTCACTTATTAAAATTCTTTCTTATTTTCATTATCTTTACAGGTATGTATACCGTCATCATCTCATCAATATTTTCAAATTCATAGGGAAATAACTATTTACACAAATGCATGTGTTTGTGCTTTTCATGGATTGAAGGGCTTCTATATTGCATACATATTATGAGCGAGTTATAGCAAAAATTTTTGTTGTAAGTATTATGCATGTATAAGCTTCTTTTTATACAAGCGTGTTTTAATCTTTATGAAATATCCATTCACATAAATACAATCCAAAGATTACAACGACAATAACAAGCAAGCCCGATTGCCATGCATTCGCTATACCATATATGCATAGATATACATATTTTAAAAAAGGTATCAGTTCAATAAGACGAGGCAAAGGCGCCACGTCCGTGAATATGCTTCCTTCCTCTCTCTCTGTCTGCTATCAAAATATATAAAACACACAAACGCACATATGTGAATATGTAAATATAAATCCTGTGTAAACAATGTGGTGTGAGTGTGACCCCATACAATCAGGCAAGGGGCTTCCATACCAAGCGCCACAATATTTGCGTCGAAGTAGTTGGTAGTATACTAGCAGCAGCAGCATCCGCAGCCGCAGCAGTTTCATTGTGTAATCGCCAGCATTCCACAAGCAGCCATCATCCTGTTGCCGTAAGCCAACAGGATACTGATGTTAAACACAATTTCTTCATGTTTTCAATATGTTTTTGAACACATATCCAAACAAACAAACAAAAAAAACTGAAAGAAAAAAAATACTGATGGTTTTTGGGCGAATTTTAAACAACAGCAACAAGAACAACAACAATAATGAAATACAAAACCAATATCCTTGTTTTGAAATTCATTATCATCGTCATCAGCGTGAGTAACATCATCATCATCATCATCGTCATCGTCGTCGTCACAATCATCATCAGCAGCAGCAGCAACAGCACCAGCACCAGCACCAGCGGCAATAGCTAGCAATAGCTAGCAATAGTGATATACAACATTTCTACACGCGCGCACAAACTTAAGTTTTATGTACATATATCTCCATCTCCACAATCACTCTTCAGTCAGTCAGTTAGTTAGTCAGTCATTTGTCTGCCACTCGGTTGCACAGGTTTATGAATCGATTTTAATGGTTTTTGTTTTTATTCTTATCATTTTTTTATATTTTTTCATATTCAATGAGTGAATGCACTCACTGATAATATGCGGAGAAGGACATACTAAGTTTATCATTGTATTCGTAAATATTAGCAACGCGTAACATTTAACAGGCGCGTAACATTGAGCAGGCGGACTAATTTTTACAGTAAAAAATTGATTTAATTTTATTCTAAAGTTTCAATAAATCAAACATACAAACACAGATATCAGAAAAAGAAAGAAAATCAACTTTCACTTTTTAGTAGATTTTTAGACGACCTGTCTATCTTTACAGGAGGGCAAAAGCCTGTGGAATGTAGCCGCAACTCTAGTGAATCCACAACACTTATCAATCGGGCATACCTCGCAAGCCGCAAATAATCTCTTTTCTTATTCTTCTCCTCCACTTCTGTCCACCTAACCGTGGCTGTGTATAGGGGACGTCTCTTTAATGAAAAGGGAAGCAATAAAAAAAAGGAATCTCCACAGTACTTATTGGATCTTGGTCCATGTTTGCAAAGGGAAGCAAGTTTGCCTAGGAAAGATTTATATCAAGCATTTCACTTACAGGCAGTTCACGGTGGGTTATCAAAGGAAAGAAGAAAACAAAAATACTCATGCCTGTAGTGTTGATTCAGATGTAGAAAGAAGATTAAATAACAGCCTGTGATCTTTCACTCGTAGCCTAGAAGATTAGGTTTGATATTCACAAGCGTCAACACGTCAAGGTTTGAAAAGACATAGACAGTAGAATTTTTTAACTTCTGCCAACTAACGACCACAAAAAATTATTTCTAACCCGGAAAGCCCCTAAGCTAGAAACATTAGATTGTCTACGTACGCTTAAGCAAAGAGAACATTGCTTTGCTTCTATATTCAGCAGTGAGTGATATCCATTTGGAACTTGAGTTGATGCTTGCTACCCGAACTTACTAAAGAGTGTTCAAAGATCAATTGAAAATTACTTTTTATAAAATAATATTTCGTTTCGAAATCTTTTTCTTTCCGTCGTTACTGCTCATGCAGATAGACTTTGTAATTGTTTTGCTGTAGGAAAAACAACAACAATGTCTAGCAGGCTAGTCTTTTTTTAACTTTTCTTTGGACTAGTTGGCCGACAAAACGACTATAACGACGTATTTACCCAACGATCAGCAGCAGCAGCAGCAGCCAATCTTCCTCAACCATGTTTTACCCATTATTCAGCTTAGTGACTATGAAGCAAATTTAAATGATTGGCTTTCTCGTATTGTTATTTTTAAAAGTGATTGCAAATGCGTTTTGAAAGCATCGCAACGTCTATTCTACTCGTCCTTCTCTCAATGTCTCCTCACTTTTTTGCACTTTGGCATCATACATAACAATACATTTGAATGAGTTATCTTTGTATGGATGCTGATGTTCTATTTTGTTTTTTTCGTTCCTCCAATTTCCATTTTGACCAGGTAAAGGTAAAAAGGAGAGTAAAGGAAAAATGCAAAAAAGGCATTGAAACCAAAATTAAACTCGGTTCTGTTTTTCATTTTTATGCATTTTTTTATTTTTTTCATATTTTTTTTCTTTTTTGTTTTCAGCTTTACTTTTATTCTTTTGCCCGTACATAGATAGGATAGACAGACATCCAGTTGAGCACCTTCTTCAGCCTTGTGGAGTGTAGGCAGGATTGAATGTCGAATATTTGTGGATTACCGAATAATTGCACACTGTGTGCGTACGTGCGTGTGCGTGTGTGCATAAATATGCGAATGCTAACGTAGAATTTTAAACACTCAAGTGTTAACAATTCATTTACGTCATTTATTGAAGAATGCAGGGGAGAATATTTTTTTTTTTTTCGTTTTTCTCATTTTATATCACAACGGCGCACTTAAATACCATCATCGAAACTTCGCTCTCATTCCCTTCGCTCTTTGACTTTCTCACAACCACACAGCAGGTGATTACGAATAAATGTGTGCATGAAACGTGTGCTCAGTGAAATGTGAAAATATTATATAATGAAACTTGTGAAAACAATGGATTGCTTTTGATGATGATGATGATAACGATAGTAGTGACGGTGATGGAAATTGATGACATCAATTGAAGTCAAGGAATTATTAAAAAAATTTTTGTAAAAATATAATAATTGAGAACCGAAAAAATTTTAAAAATCTTTATTGAAAAAGACCACGACATAATTAAGGGCACAAATGCCCTTCAGTTGCAAGTTTCATCCCGTGACTTAGAAGAAATATTAAGCAAAGAAAGCTCCGCCTCTCATTCTACTAGAAACGACTGCCTACTTTCTAAGCATATCACCTTCTCCGGTCCACTACAAATCGGATAATTTCGGTTTTGTATCGTATATGATAAAGAATTCAGAAATTAATCTGTGCATATGAAAGCACAAACTCTAAGTAAAGTGAGGACATGGCAGTTTGACTTGCCTTAGCTCCTCGCTACAGGCTGCAAATTTTGAAGACATATCGACTTTAAAATACCGCTACCTGTACTAATCGAAAATAGCACAAAGAGGCAAATTCTGCTTCGAAGCCGCAGTTAAAAGGTCAAAGAACGCTTGGAAATAAATTCGAAAAACATGGGAAATTCCTTTTTCAAAATTTCGAAACTCAACTTCGACGAAATTCTTATTTTACCTAGAATCTGCGCTATCTGGACCGCAGCTTTAGCTATCTATCACTTATTTTATCCGTAATTGCTTGTTATACCTACCACGTACATCCGCATGAAGGAGTGTAATACAGGTCCGCGACTAGGTTCGGACAAACCAGGTTTTAAACAATTTAAAATCTGCTTCATCACATAGATGTAACTCTTCATTATTCAAAGTCTCAGTTAAGCCACAAAAAAAAATAAGAAGAAATATTCGAAGATAGTATTAGCAAGGGCAGAATTGCACAAGTAATTCTTTCCCGAAACTTGAAAAACAAGGTATTTGTGAAGTAAGCTCGGCTATTAATAATAAAGAATTATAAGACTCCTTAAGTGGTATTTGTATAGCCGCCAGGTATTAGCGCCTTCAGCCGTTAATGGGTTTCCATAAGCATGTCCAAACAGCACACTAAACCATCATTAGGTAAATAACACTACATGTCTATTCATATTCTGTGTGGTCATACATTAAAAGAACGTAAATGTGTTCCACGGCCAACGCTTCTGATTCTTTTCGAATCTCTTTGGTACTCAGACGTGAGTACGTGAGCACGTGATCCCGCGACTTGATTATTTTGAAATCGATCGGTAAATTGTCAGGTCTAATGAAAGCGTAATTGAGTCCGAGTCTCAGCTCACCGATTGAAACTGTTTCCACTCAATACGTTCGAGCAAGTACCAAGGTATCGACAACATGCCACAAACATTTTTTTTTTTTTTTTTGAACGCCCCCTACATAAACCTGTATAAACACGATGATAGCTAAAGAAAAAGGAATGAGGGGAAAGCTAATATAATGTAGATGCAGTCCGTGAGGTGTTTGCATTCGTTAAAGTTGCGGCCATACAGCCGTCTACCGCGATTGGTATTATACCTGCCGTCTTGAGTGCCACGCTTCTTATCTACCACGCTGTGATGCAGCATATTGAATGCAATCGGAATGGAAAATTTTTGTAAGGTTATATGAACTGACGAGTATTGGGTAGATACTGGGTGGTACACGCTTATAGTACACGTTATATCCTACGTTCGTATTAATTAATAAATTTATTCACTTTTTGGATATTGGAGAGTTTTCGATTTAGTACACTGCGATCATGGAATGAGGAGAGACCGAAATTCGAGGCTTGATGACTCAGTTTGAACCCAATAGAGATTCGCACACTCATGAGACAATCCTCCAATCCAAAGGGGAAGTGGGAAGGCTTGCACCCTTAACTTCGCTCTAAAGCAAGCAAATCGGCAAAGCAGCCGCAATGGGACGAGCAAAGACCGGAGTTCGAGGAATGACGACTCAGTTTGAACCCAATAGACGTTTGCACACTCAAAATACTACGCTAAGCGAAGGGCAAGTGGGAAGGCTTGCTGCCTTAGATTCACTCTAGAGCAAGCCTTCCTAAAGCAAGTCTTCTTTTTTTTTCTTTGCTTCTTTTAGGAATAATTGCCGCGCTCGCAACCAGTATCTATCATTTCGGCCCATATATCCCGAGTACATATCTTCCTATTGACGATGCTTTGCTTTGCTTTTTTCTGCTCTACTTGCAAAGTTTATGGCAGTGCATGCCACTGCAGAGAGGCATGAAAAACGTTCTCTCTGTTTATATGGAAATATTTCGAAAATATTTATGTTCAAACTCTGATGCTTGTACATCTCTCTATGCGTACTTATTGTCGCCGCGTGTTGGCACGATATCAGGATTAATAAGCAAACTATGGAGCCATTTACTAATTTAGCAAATTTTGTCGTTTTTTGTTTTTCGCAATTTTTAAAAATTTTTTCTTTATTTTTATTATTATTATTATTCTCTATATTTGAACACTATTTCACACTTAGTCGAAAACAAATTGCTATCAGAGTGAACTAAACTCTGTCGCCACCCTCTCGTTTTTTCCATTGTTCGCTAAAACATTGTTTTAGTTATTTCTGTATGATTGGCGAGGATACTTTTACTTGTGGTATTTTCTTGGTTAAGTTTTTTGCATTTTTCTTCTACTCGTAGTTGTCGTCGTTGTTACACTCCTTTGTGTGATCATTTGTTTTTTGTGTGCACGGGCTTCGTACAATAACTTTCTTGTTGCATGTGTTGTGTAGTGTTAGTGTGCGCTCACGATAGCGCTGAGTGCCAAGCGGGATATACATGACTTATACTTACACATACATATGTATGTGTATATGCTGCCTCAGCTAGAATCAGTACTAGGGAATAGTTATGCTGCCTGGCAGCATGCATTTATGATTTATTAAGAGAAATAACTGAAAGTATATATATATACGGTCTTTATGTGGTGGTGTATGAGACTACTACTGTGAGTCAGCTGTTGGTTGGCGTTGTGTGTGATTAGGATAGATTTGTTGCTAGAATGCTTTGGGCGTTTTAGTATAGTAAGACCAGAATGCTTACAATGTGGTTGCTTGCAAGTGGCTTCATCTACACGATTATTGATATTGCGGACGGGGGACATGTGTATGCGCTCAAAAAGTGATGATATTTTAATGTTCACTCTATACGGATATATATATATATATATATATATATATATATATATATAATATATCTAATGGAGAGGAGAAGAACATTTTCTCTCT